>CACRXK020016502.1:0-11315 GCA_902702795.2 Paramuricea clavata | reverse complement strand
TTAAAATATTTTTAAATAATAATAAAATAAAAATAAAAAAAAATTCGGATATTTTTAAGGAATTTATCAACAATCCATCAGTTCATATATTTGAGGGCCCTCATGATAAGCTGCAATTCTACTATAACCACACTGCCCTGACATGTGGTATGCCCAAAATGATGTGACGTGACTCCTGTGTCGTCAAGGCGCAAGCTTAATTGCTCCGTGTTTTATGTTAATTTAACATCACAATTTGACAAGAACGACCAAATTAGAATTAGAATTTTATTTAGAATGGATTAATTAAGCTTGGTAATCAAATTTTGTCAATTGGATTGAACTTATTTTCACGGCAAACATCAAGATGAACAAGAACATGATTTCATGGTCAATCTTTTTCATAATTCTGATCTTCGGAATGTCTGATTTTGCCTTAATAGCTCTTGAAAACAACGTGGCTCAACAGCGATATTTCCAGCAAAGAAATTCTACCCCATGGGTACGACATCTATCAGACCGATCGATCACTAGGATGAACTGGAGGAGGCGTGTTAGTAGCTATTCATGGTGGGCAAAAAAGACAGCAAATTCGGCCACGTACAAATAACTTTCTGTTGTTAGTTTGGAATATCACGAAACATCCTCACAGGATAGAACTTGATATTCCTAAAAATTGTATCGTTTTTCGATTTTGTTATTTTTGGCGGGAAAATGACGTGCCAACTTTGGCGCCAAAAAATTAAATGCAGGCTAAGAACATGCTGGCAACTTTTTTGAAGAGATTGTGCTATAAGGATCTCAAAACTGTAAAGGCATTGAAAATATGCCAGAGCAGTGCAAAGATATGGCGCTTAAAAGTCTGAAAAATCCGCCATTTTGTTACAAAAAATAGATTTTTTCAGATTTTGAATTGCCATATCTTCGCACAGCCTTGTTGTATTTTAAATGTTTTTACAGTTTTGAGATCCTTATTGGACAATCTCTTCAAAAAAGTTACTAGCATGTTCTTAGCTTGTGTTTAATTTTTTGGCGCCAAAGTTGGCACATCATTTTCCCGCCAAAATGTAACAAAATCGAAAAACAAAAAACAATAGGATTTTTTAGGAATGGCAAGTTCTATCCTGTGAGGAAGTTTCGTGATATTCCAAATGAACGACAGAAAGTTATTTGTATGTGGCCGAATTTGCCGAAGGTGTTTTCATCAACTGCAGTCAACTCTTACTTCTATTGCGACTTCTAACTTAGAGGCTGTTGCTATCCAATGCACTCTACCAAACCACAAAAAATGGCTCCTTGTGTGCTGTTACAGAACATTTGTCAGTACAGATATGTCTGATCTTATGTCCAAGGCTGATCATTTATTTCCAAATTACGACAAGATCATTATCTGCCATGCATACTGTAGGTAGATTGCATGTTACACACTTGTCGGCTTAGCAAAGTGTTCCAGGATTCTAACAATGGTTAGTGATTTCTAAAGGTCTCATTTTCTAATATATGGTGATGCACTCCATCAATATTTCATGCAGCATGGTTCAGCATATGTGCAATTGAAAACACATTCAAATTTTAACAATATGGTTGATTTCTAAATGTCTCCTTTTTAGTGCAAAGTTGCTTTGCACTATTGTTATGAGGTTAAATTCAATTCAGTGACCGATCAATGGATCGATCTATAGAGTAAACAATCCGGGGGGAGCTTGGAAATTATTTTTATTACGTTTTCTAGAGCTTCGCGATGTTCGGCCAACTAATCATTCATAGCTGTTTGCAGATTATAACAGTCCATATTTATATTCATGATGGTACATGTTCTTACTTATTTATCCGACATTTAGAGAAGTTATAACCGAATTGCTGTTGCATTTCAAGCACTTGTTATTATATGATATGCTCCTTGCAACATAAATACACGTGCATAATACACATGCTCTCATATGTTATTATTTTACAATGGTGGACATGGACGAGTAGTGAAATCGTGTAGACTAGAGTGTATTACATCTGAGGTTGATAGTATTATAGCAAAGTGGTTTATCTATGAAAGATACGGAGCAATGTATACATGAATAAGTGCCAGTGGATAGTTTTGATATAAAATTATAAGTCAGCAGCTGATTTATATCAGCTAGATTATTCTTGTATTATTATATTGCGATAGAGCTAGGTTTACATGGCCCAATAAATAGTAAATAATAAAATAAAATTGAAATTTTGCTCCAGAGGCAACATGCCGAGGTTGAGCGTATTTATATTGTAGCTGCGACACTGGAGAGAGCCAGTGTCCCAGTGAACTATAAATATCTGTATTGATGATCTAGTGTTTGCAGTGAAGTATATTATTTTTAATAGCGGAAATTGCTGTACTCAGTGTAATCTGTAGTCAGTAATGTCAGTTTGTATTGTTTCCGAGACATTTTATATAATCAATCATACTTAGCCACCCAGGGGGGCTTGATAGATTAATATGCGTTCACCAACCTGTCACTCTGGGAACATTTTTTCAGTTCCATTTGCTGTTTTGATTCTTTTATGAGTAGATGTCTGAAGCTTGGTCAAGAAATAACTCGACAACGCAATGGTGGATTGCTTTACATTCCCTTGAGCATATTCGTATAGCAGGTATCTAACAAAAATAGTTCTATTAACCATTGGAAGACAAGGTTTCATAGACAAGGATTAATCAGGCATTGCATCTAGACTCATATAAATAAAGTTGTTTGCCATAGGCAGAAAATAAACTATTTTTTTATTTATCCAGAATACTTTCCCCTTTCACAAGCAAAATTTTCTACTATTAGTAAAATTAAAATAACATGGCAGAGTAAAATAATATGATTGCAGCTTAATTGGTTAATATTAATAGGCAATTAAAGCAATACTGTATTTCAGTTTTTGTAATTTTTACCTGAGGAAAGCTTCAATAATTAAGTCGTTAACGAGACAGCCAGGGTTTAAACATTCAAGTTCAACTGGAATCAGGAGACTTCTGTACACATCTCTCCAGTCATCAGCTGTGGCTTTGTACATGTGAGTCTAAGTTCTCTTCATAATTTTCTCCATCCTCTATTGTTATAGATAGTGGAACAGGAACACTCACCTTATACATTTTCTTCTGCATATTTGCTCTTATACCAACACAATTTCGGTGCCACCAGTCTGATCGTCCGAAACCGATCCGATCGGATTAGTTCAGATTTCGGAACCAAAATATTCATTTTTCGGATCGGATTGATAAAGTTGATTCGTAATCGGATCGGATTTAGATATTCGAAATAGAATAAATTAATTATCCACGCATTATCACAAGAATTAATTATCCATGCATTTATGATAGATAGATAGATAGATTATTTAATAAGTTACCTTGCAGTTTTACACTGAATTGTGCAACTTTTACAAAAAATTTACAACTTAACTACTTTACTAACTAAAATTTCTTTAAGAGTCAAAGTCTTATTTTAAAAGTTATAAAATCTATATTGTTAGAGATTTTAATAATAATCTACACTAATCATAAAGTGTGTTGGTACTACCACGCATAATAAATGAGTCCGAGAATCTTTTTGTTCTTACTAGTGGTAGTGAAAATTTCCTATTTTTCCTAAGATTGTATTTAGGATTTTTGTTAGCACTTGGAATCAGGTGATGGATTTTATTTTTTGGGTTCTCGGATATGGACTGGAACAGTTTCTTTGTAATTGTGCTGTGGTGGTCTTTAATAGGGGGTATTTCCGCCAATACCAAAGCATCAGAATAAGGTATTCCTGGGAAAATGCACGCTAAAGCTCTCTTTTGGACCTTTTCCAGGTCGTCATGTAGGTAACTTGGTAGAGAGCTATGTTATACTGGGTATGCATAGTCCAAAGAAGATCTAACGCATGCACAATAATATGTAACCAAATCGTTTGATGGTATTTGCGTACACTTAAGTTGTTTTAAAAAATACAGCTTCTGAGAAGTCTTCTTCACTAGTTCCTCAATATGATCGTTCCATGTCAGTTTATCGTTAATCATTAACCCGAGTAACTTTGCTTTGGTTATCCTTTGGTTATCAAAGCATTATCACGGCTGTCGCTGCATTATTCATTTGATACTTCAATTGGACATCAATCTGTCAGCTTCTAGACATGTATTTCTTGCTTTTATATTTATTTGGTTAAATATTTCAACTTGAATGAGAAATTTATTTTATTAAAGAATTCTTCAGATCAGATTGGAATTCTTTATCAAAACTCGGATCGGATTAGACAATTTCGGATCGGATTTTAAACATTAGGCAACTGTCAGATTATAAACGTCCAATCCGATCCGATGCACATACAACCAATATGCTTTAACTTTTGTTTCATTTTAGGAGATGCACAAAAGTATATTCCTTCACAGCTCTTTGGAACTGAGGCACATAACTTGGTAACCAGAATCTGGAGCTCTTTCGTCACATCATTCAAGACGTCTGTGTCTTGGCTTAGGTAAGTGAGTTCTTTAAGTTGCTGTAATGTAGCTCTGGTAATATTTGCTGCATGTTTGGCAGGATCTCTGATTATTTTTCTTTTCTGTGGTAGTTGTGCCACACCAGCTGGTTCTACATCATCGCTACGAGGGCTACCTGACTCTGTTTTGTTGGCAGTGTCATTAACTTCCATCACGTCCTTTGGTTGCTCACCATTATATGCATTTTTTTCAACATCCTTATCAGCAGTATACAGAAATGATTCTCTGTAGTCCAGTGGCAGATTTTACCAGTCAGCACTGGAATTTTCAAACACTACAAACATATGCTTGCAGGGGCATTTAAATTCTTTACATGCAGTGCTTTATAAATCCATGTGGTCGACCATGAAGGAATTCTGGAATTTCTTTGCCTTAATATTCTTATTTAACTTCAGATTCTTCAGCACATACTGTTCTGGGCAAAAACATTCCACAATTACTTTAGCAGCACCACTCAGTGTTTTGACAGTTCCTTTCGACAAGTAGTTATACTTAGGGAAAGTACATTTATTATGCCGAGGGGGGGATGAAGATGTTAAGGGGGGCTCCGAAATATTTTCTGGCATTAAAGGGGGGGGGGCCTCTGAAAGTTCTTGATATACTGAAGGGGAGGCTCTAAACTTTTCAAAGGTTTGACCCCAGCAAATTAAAGTTAAAATTTTTACATTTTCAGGTAAAATTTGCATAATAACGCCAGAAATTCAGTCCTAGAGCTTCAAAAATGTAAAAATTTTCTGGGGGAGGACCCCCAGACCGCCCTTTTCTCGCAAAACGTAGTATGAGAGTGCCAATCAATCACAAAAAGCTTTATTATATTTATTACATGTATAATCCTCTGACATCCCCCCCCCCCCAAACGTCAGATGCTTTGCTACGTCCCTGATGGTTGTATTCGAAACCGATTTCAGTTTTAAGATATCCTTAGTCTGCTCTTCTAAATGGATACATGAAATCACCTATAGCTTATTTTAAATTTTTTGGCGCCAGGTTTGTGAAGTAATTTACCCGCCAAAAAGTAGCAGTTCCAAAAACAAAAAAGCATATATACGATTTGCAAGAATGATATGTTCTATGTTTATGGGATATTTCGTACAAACGGGATGGAAATTAAAGAAATTGAAGCATACTGGCCACTTTTGCATGCATTTTTGACAGGCATACAAAGACATTTGCAACAGATGCCGGGAGATACGTTGGGTGGGGGCGACATACTGTAAGGATCCAGCACATTACCCTGATCCAGGAAATCCTGGCCACTACATGAACGTGTTCAAGACTCCGAATATGCTGAATGATGGACAACAACAACCTGTTGATAATTCACCCCTAGAGCCAATTTAAAATTTTTGAAGACAGTGCCATTTCATGTGGCGCTAGTGAGGTGAAAGAAGCAGCAGATCGGTAGTTTTGTTGAGGAGAAGCACATGCTTGAGTATATCAGACATCTTGAGGAACTGCAAATTGTATCTATGATAAGAGAGAATTCCGGATTGTACTCCTTCGATTCCAAATTCTAGAGGGGGGGGGGCATTGAAAATTTTAAGAACTTGGAGGGAGGGCATCGAAATTTACCGATAACCTCAACAGGGGCCCTGTAAAAATATGAGCTTTTTCAAGACATCTTCATCCCCCTCCCTCGGTGTAATAAATGTACTTTCCCTTAAATACTTCATTTTGTGCTTCAATGCCATTATTTGCATCGATTTTAATGTATATGTTCCCTATACTTGTGTATTATTCCTGTACACATCTTAATCTAAAACTTTCTTTTTTGCTGCTGCAACATTAGCTAATGGAGTAGCTGGATTCCGACTCTGTGGTGCATGAACCATGCTTCTCAAATGGTAGTTCTCTTATATTTGCTTTGTTTATTCTTGCATTGTTCTTAGCAGAAGCCATGCTTTCACACTAATAAGATAATTTAACTTAGCTCATTTTCAAAATTCAATATATACAATTCTGTCAGCTTATCAATGTATCCAGGTTGCGTTGCTCTTTGATCATAATTGGTTGAGAATTCTCAGTTTTCCTTAAAAAGATGTTATTATTCTTAATCCAGCAAAACTTGTAGTCGTGCTCACTTTTAAATTTCTTGGTGTCTGCCAGCAACTTTTGTTGTTTGGGTGTAAGATGGTCGTAAATACCAGCATAGTGCATAGTTGATTCAGCAGGTAGACCAATACACGTTGGATTAATTTTAGTCACATCTCTTCTAACTGTCATGACTTGTTCACGAGCAAGCCTTCAAATAAATTTGCAGATGATTGGTTTCGGTTGGTCAGCAAAAGTTCTCGTTGGTACGCGATGTGCAATATCTATATCACCAATTGATACGTTAGCGCCCATTTCATTAAAGATTTTTATACAGAGTTGACTAGTTTCGATCGCCGATTCTTTCGAGTTTAGTTCGGAAATTCCCATTAGTTTTATATTGTAGGAGTAACTATATTGCTGTGCTTCGTCGATCATACTAGATAATTTGTCTGCAATTGGGATATTTGTTGTTTAGCTTTTTTCCTAAACTGCTGTAGCTCGTCGTATTCGTTGCCTAAATATTGTAGGCTGGCGGCAGTTTCTTTATCCGGAGCTGTCTTGCTTCGTTCACCATGGCTGTTCTCCTTCGCTTCGCTCTGTTTAACATCTTCTTGTAGTTTTTTAACTTGTACGACCAGGGAGTCAATCTGTAATTTGAGTTCATCATTTTGCTTTTTTAAAGATTTAACAGTATCTTTAGACATCTTTTTAGAATTCAGAGGCAAATAAGGAGCTCTGAAAGACATGTCCACACCTCAGCGATGTGTGACTGTCACCGTCGCGTTACTCAACAGCTGGCTTCTGTAGCTTAGTTGCTTAGCGCTGCACTGGAATCACAGCGTCGTAGGTTCAATTCCTACCAAGGGACCTTGTGCTGAATTTTTCGCAGTCGTTCCAGATCAGGTCTTAAAGTGTATATATACTCACATGGATTACTAAAACAGCATTCTGAATGTTTTATAGTAACTATAAATGGTAATTCGGGTAAGTTAATCCACAATTTTGGGCATCACACTCAACATAATTGAATGTTAAAGGTTTGATATGGTTGGAAATTTTGAACAAAATATCAATACAAATTTCAAACCTATCCCATGAACATTTGCTAAACATGTAACTATAGGTTATCTGGGAAGATCAAACATACTGCCATGACCACTGAGCAGCGGTATGACCACTTAGCTACAGAGACCAGTTCCAAAGAGCAAACACTAATCCATGTATTTGATGAATTGATGTGTATATTTATATATAGTGTGGTTCAGTTCTTTTCATCGAGATGCCCAACAATTTAGAAAAAAATTATGAATGCTATATAGCAATCTATATTTTGTTGATAAGAGCATGCAGATGCAAAACTAACAAGAAGTCTTCTCTGTCATACCTCTGCACATAAAATGTTGTTCATGTTATACTCGAACAGCAATGGAGCAGATTTTTCAACAACAGCTGCCCTTCTGGAGCGCTTAAAAATGTTTCTCCCATTTTTTTTTATCTTCTGGAAATGACTTTTCTTTAAGATGTTCGTCGCAGAGACTCTTGCTGGAGAGAACACTTTGGATGCATTCTCGAATGTTTGTATTTTCACAGAGATGTTCGCTTTGTCACTTTTTAGGTTCATGCCATAACCAACAGCAATGTGCAGTATATCAGTCGAAAGACGTTTTATTCTATGGAAACGCCAATACGCTTCTGCTCACACCGCCCTATTACAACATCATCACTCCCCAGCATGATTACAATGGGTGTAAATTTGGAAAAAACAGATCTTTCCCCAAAATCTCAGGGCAAAAATATTCAGCAGATGAAGGAAATTTATGAGGATTTAAAAGAAGCAAGACCAGTTCTGGTACCAAAAAAGCGCAAAAGAAATGAAAGAAATGCAGAGGACCAAACCCGCGGTGGCGGGCCCAGTCATCCCACCCGCGAAACCGCCCTGGTACAAATTGGTAATGAAAGTGTTGAAAAAGACAGCGCTGTCGCCCTGGCTTGTCACAAACTTTACTTGCTTACCGGAAATGGTGAAGTTCAAAAAAGGAGAGCACTTTTACGAAATTCGGTAGTGACATTAAGCATTTTTCAATAAAACACTATGCTAGCTACGAATTTATTGAAGATCAGCAAAAAAAGGCTTTGGAAATTATAAAGGAACAGCGTGACATACAAGATAAGTTAAATTATTTAGAAACTAATACGGAACCCTACATTAAGGACAATGAGACTTTTTAGCTTTAGCCCTAGTTTTCTACTCAAATTTATTGGAATTTGTTAATATGTATTTAACTTTTATTGATTTTTGTACATATTTCCACTAACATTTATTACAATTTTTTAATATTTACCCAAATTTTATTGATTTTTGCTGATATTTTTTCTGCAGGCGTGCACCGGAAACATGTTAGACACAGGCGACCGCTGCACGAGGGAATATTAGCATGCACCAAATTCAAAACTTTCATTACGGTCAACCAGTGCTTTGGCGTAACAGCTCCGTCGCGCATGCGCAAAGCAAACCAGCACGACACCATGCCTTAGCAGCTAGACAGACACACCCAAAAAAAAATCCCGTCTGGAGCTGTGTCACAATGCATGCCTCATCTGCCTTACATGCCACCACAATACAATCTATAGTAAATTGAAAAAATTCCCACACCCCCTTAAAAAAACTGTTAACTTTTCTCACTATACTACTGGCAGAATCGTCCTGGTTTTCTTCTTCAGACCAAGAAAAGTTTGCATTTACTTCTGTTGTCAATGCTAAACTATCACTGACTGCAACAGTCAACTGTAAAAGTATATATTTATGTTAAATTACACTTTAATGTATGCCATCTCAATTCTCAACTTGGTATTTGGTAGTTGGTACTACCTTGAAGGTAAATAATAACAAACCTGTTCAGAATCCTGCAGTTCTCCGTCTTCTGTCAGCAGCGACGAAGTGGTAGAACATCTTGAAGTTTCCATGGAACTATCCTTATCCTTATTTTTTGGACTGAATGACTGTAAAGAAATAACCAGATAATCATGCATATATGACAAATATTTTACATTATATTTTTAATGAACTAATATGGCCTACAGTTTACTGTAACTGAAAACTAAAATGCTAATAGAAATAATTGTATCACATTTTGTTTACAACCGAATAATATTTTGCTGTGTCATGTCTATCAAGTTACATTATTTCAGCATTGGACTAGACGTCCAGACTCCAGACATCGCAAGTCTGTAACATTACTTTTATTCTGACGATTTCACCAGAATTGGCAGAAATCACAAAGCATTAGAAGAAATACATAATATATATGTAAGCAAACCAACTGTCTTTGATTCTTGAGGAGTAGGGGTAACATACTAGCAGTATATTCAGGGTGCATGGCCTTGCAATGTTTTCCCTTGTGGTCATTGTCAAACACTTTTTTGCATAAGCCGCACGTTATTTTATACCGAGTGTAATGTAAAACAATTGTTACGTTTCAAGTCTGTTACTTCGAGTAACCTCAGGGCCACAAAACAACAAAATCAGAATACAAGTCACCATTCTTGAATATGCTGACTTTATTGGCCACATATGCTATAAAAGTTTTTTTTCTACATTTTTATGTTTCATCACTTAATTATTTTCTACAACATATATACATTTTTATGTTTCATACCCAAAGGCCAAAGCCAATTAAGTTTTGGCGATTATATTTACTTAAAAATAAGTGTGTCGATTATAGTTAAAGTGGCCTACAGTTTAACACTTATACATAGTTGTTTCATATATTATAAGAAGCTCAAGCATGTGTCTAGCCATTTGGCCAATTCAGCATAAAATATACATACAGAACATACATGGAATGAATTCTCAGTCTTTACTATTCTTCTTAGATCTTAGTGCCAACTATCCAGTATTTTCTTGATTTTACAATCCAGTATTCTCGGGATTTTTAACGATTGCGTGTTTGATGTGCCAGCCGCCGGATAAGACATACAAGACATTGTTTACAAGAAAATGTCAAGCCTCAAAGCACGTTGCACCCAGCAAATGTCGGTCAAATTTCAAAACTCAAAATATGCCGTTTGCCTTTGAAACTCACTATTTCATTTGTCAATGCAGTTATATTGAAGTACATTAACACATGTTTCTTTTTTATCTCTTTAAGTAAAGAAAATATGATAAAAAAGATGAACAACTTTAATTTATCCTAATTACATAAATATATCTACCTAGTATATCGGATGTTCGGGGACCGAACTGTTTATCTGATATGCATTTTTTGGGGACCGACTTTAGACTAATTTTGAAAAGTTGGGGGGTGTCACACCCCCCCCCACCCCCCCACCCCATACATAATGTGCGCCCCTGAAATGCACTACAAACATTATTACGTTTAACATTGCTCAGCTTACAAAATCATACCAATGCAGTGCTTGAATAATAGGCCTTTTATGAATTTTTTAGAAAATATATGCAGCTATTTCAATAAAGCTTGTCTCTCAATAGTCAGAACAAGGAGTATGATCCATATGAACAGTTAAATTAGGCCTAAAAGGCTAAATCGTACTTTTAAGTGTTTCATTTGAATTTAAGAATTTTGTTTCATGCAACTCAAATTCTCAACCTAAATTGTATTTTCATGGCTCCAACATGCTCATACACTCATAGTCTATAGTTTAAGGAGAGAAGACAAGCTTTATTGAAATAGAGATATTGAAATAAAAATAAAGTTTCTTATTGAATAGCATCAACATTTCTATTACTACAGTGAACAGATTGTATGACGACAGCCTGTTGATCTCACATCATATGAGACTGAGAT
>CACRXK020016501.1:0-11317 GCA_902702795.2 Paramuricea clavata | reverse complement strand
TTTTCAGAGATAATTAACAAATAAAATTAATTTTAAGTTCTAAAGCAAGAAAAATTTAAATGACCTATTTTCTATAAATAATTAATAACTGAGAAATTCATGGAAGAATTGTTACTATATCTTGTTGTGTTTTCATAGCATTACAGTATCTATGAAATGCTCGGGATAACCATTCATTTTTAAAACATTTCTTAAATATTCTAATTCATCGTCAATGTCATTTACTTCACAAATCGTTTTCGCTCGGTTGATAATTAAGTATCTTACACGCGGAGTTTACAATACTAGGATGATGAAATGAAATATAATGCAGATACCTGTCTCTGTGTGTTGGTTTCCTATAAACCTATGTCCTAGCGACCCATCTTTCGGTATACTGAACAGAACATCTAAGAAGGGTATAGTTTTATCATTCTTCTGTACTTCTAAAGTAAATTTGGTGGAAGGATGCAAAATATTAATGTGGTCAAGAAACGTTTGTAAATTATCTAGTCCACTTACTGAAAATGGACTATGAATGAATGTAACCAAAGCACAAAAGCGATTGCATTTCTGAATTCAGATCCAACTCATATGGCTAGAAATTTGAAACAACATGCATGCTGTCACAATATGCGCACAACGTAAGAAATTTTGAAATTTAAGATATATGGGCGCACGGCGGGATAATATTAATAGGAATGAATATAGGTAATATCAAAAATGAAAGCAACAAGATATATACGACAACCAAGCCGCACACACCCAAAATAATAACTGCAAAAACCGGGAATACACATCTCAATGGAAAATGATTTGCAATTCGAACCATTTTTAAATATGAGCATATGTGGAGCCAAAATGGCAAATTTTCACTATATTTTGACCAAACTGTACAGCTTTTCAAGCGAGACTGCACACTTGCAAGCTTCTAGGTTTGTTGTACGATGTTTGGATGTAGTAAATTCTTTAAACTGGCCATTTTGGGGGATCACATCATTAAAAAACACGAGAAAATACTGCCAAAGTCAAATATTTTTTTCAAAATGGCGGCCAAGCAAAACAATTTCTTTGCCTCTTTTCAAACAGAGGGCAATTTTTTTGAGCATGTGCAAACCAGCGCGCAATTCTAGGGCGAGTTGAAGAGAATGAATATGGCGCCGCATATTAGGAGTGTTTCGTGGATTTATATGGTTTTAAAGCTGATAAAACAACATTTCAATGAACGAAAACTTTGTAATTTTTATGGGAAACATTAGACTATGTATTTCAAAGGTTTTAAATTAATTTAAATAAATACTTTTCATAGTAGTAGTGGTAGTGGCAGTGATAGTGGCAGTAGTAATAATAGTGGCAGTGGCAGCGGCAGTCCGGCACAGCACGGCACAGTACGGCACAGTACGGCACAGTACGGCACAGTACGGCACAGTACGGCACAGTACGGCACAGTATGGCACAGTACGGCACAGTACGGCAGTAGCAGTAGCAGTGGTAGTGGCAGTGGCAATGGCAGTGGCAGTAGCGGTAGCGGTAGTTGTAGTGGTAGTGGTAGTGGTAGTGGTGGTGGTAGTAGTAGTAGTAGTAGATTTTATTTATCACCTATTGACAGATAATTACAGTGGTATTACAGATTAAAAAATATTATAGTATATAACTATATAAGTATATAAACTTATATTAGCTATAATTCTGTTTCTGACTATTTAGCTAAATAAGAAAAATTATTGGCTATTTGGGGAAGCATCATCGTTGACTGCTGCAAAAACTTTCAGATCCAAAGAAACTTCCAGAACAGAAACAATTTTCCAGAAAATTGGCGTCAATTGATACGACGTTAAACTTCCTGTAACAAAATTACAATACAGTACATAAGAGCTAGCTGATGTGGTTCCATCCAAAATCAAGCATGGCGGACAAGGCGGTAACCGAGAGAGAGTGTGTTGAGTTGCTAAATCAATATTTAACATTTGATGGTGATGAATTTCGATGGACGGGCACCTGTAATCAATTAAAATTATATTTTGCTGAGGATCTGAAGCTTTCTGGCAATTGGACTTCCCAAGTGGCGGAGTGTGGCTATTTTCAACCGACGAATTTCAAGTCAAATGGCAAAAGTCCATGAAGCTGGTCATCGTTCGAGATAACTCAGATAAGTTTATGTTAAATTGTCTTATGAAGTCAAGAATGGTGAACAATCCTAGATCAAACCAGCCTATTAGTCCTGCCGTCGTTTTAAACGACGTTTATGCCGACGTCGCCTCCGCTCCTAGCGATAATAATGTCAATAAAGACAATAATTTCACAAATACGTTTGAAATGTCTGTTAGGCCTACTCAGGGGCGGTAAATCGCCTTAAATCGCCTAATATCGCATTTAATCGCGGGTTAAAATTGTCAAATTTCTTTTAAATCGCCTAAAATCGCTTAAAATCGCATTAACTCGCCAACATGCATTCTGTTTGATACATCCAGTCTATGTACTCAAGTTTATCAATTGCTGCTATTTTGCTGGCAAATCATGTAATCCAGGTGTTTTGCAATCAAAAGTAATGCAACATGGATAAATCAAATAAGTGGATTAGGCTGACAATATTTGGCGCTCAATAAGCAGCGGTCATTCATAAAAACAGAGACGTTTTCTGCTTTATGCAGACTTTACAATAATTAGGCAATTCTGGGATCTAAAAGACCCATAGATCCCATACACTACCAGCAACAAAATTGAGTTACTAGTTAATTTCATTATTGGTGTAAATGGAGGCTGGGCTACAATTTATAAGGACTATGGAGGCTGGGCTACAAATTAATCTATAATATACATGGCCTCTCAAAGTCTAATTGCTGTTAGAACAATAGTAGGAGACTATGAGAGTCAATGAGTACGAGTGTTGATTTATATAATAAGGCCATCCTGCAATTTGTGCACTGTTGCATGCAGATCGAGCACTGCATTGTATACAATGGTTGTACTTCGACATGTGCATGGTTATACTCTAGCTCCTAGTTATAATTATATTGGCGATCAAACGAAAAACATACATGAGGTTATGAGCGAGATTTGCAAGTTTTGCAACTCTCATCTATTAAATTTTCCAGACCTGTAGCTATATAAAATAAACAGTAAAACAATGATTACATCGTACATACCATACAATCTTTGTTGTTGTTCGTTTGCGGAACACTTGACAAATTTAAATATATTGATGGTAAAAGACCTAAAACCACGATGTAGGCTAGTGCGCCATGTGTTAAATATAATTTTGTAAATACTTCATGTAAATTAAACATTACGGCATTACGCCGACAGTTTCCAAATGCGTGACAATACTGTTTCTGGATATAGCACTGGGATATAGATTTAATATAGATATCAAACATTTTATAAAACATGTTTGTAGCATGAAGAAAGTACGAGATTGAAACAGTTTAAATAAAATGCAAGCTAAATAAAGAAGTGTTGACAAGATACAAAACAAGACAATTTCACTTACAAGGGTGACAAGGTAATTTATAGGATTATACTGTAGCTTATTATTACTGTATAAATCTACCCCCTGTGGGCTGCATGTGGTTCTTTTGGAAATCAAATATTTATTATATTTTGCAATTTTAAGTCAACATAAATTAATAATATTAAAGTTTAAGACATGTGTAGTTCAGTTCTAGGTTGGCATATTGCAATTATGTACCGTACATGCCCCTTAAGTAAAGTATATTTATTATTAACACCTTGTCCACCATACTTACCCGTTTGGTTGGTTAGGTGTTAGCTCAGCTGAGCGAGGGGGGTGACCTGAACGGACTACTGTTACTTGGACTCAGATTAAGATCCATGAGAATGGCATCTTGAGCTGCCACCCCCCACCGAACTAACACCTTCACATCAATTAAAAATTGGTGGAAATAAATTGTTGAACTAAGCATACAAAAGAAAAAAAAATAGCAACCAGGCGGATGTGAACCACTCCCTCCCATAACTGCCGCCACAGCCCTTGGTACCCAATGCATCAGTCGATAATTCAAAGTCATCCACCGGTGCCCATTCTGGCAGATCAAAAAAACGAAATCCCATTCCAAATCGGTAACAACTTGTCCCGCCAGTGAAGATCAAGGCGAGCTTGCTTTGACAGGCTAATGAATTTCCGGTTGGGTTTGGATGAGCGAAGCAGATTTAGGAGGCGTTGCAGGAATGTGCGGCCAAGTGCCACCACCACACAGGCATGACTGAGTTTACCCACCAAGGATTCTAATTCCTTACGTGTGCAAAACATCTTGTTCTTCCACGCTACTATTGTGGTTCGCAGTTCGAGTAATTTAACATCAGGCAACGTGCTGTCATGGTGATCGAATTCAGTTCGATGCCGAGAAATATAATGCAGGTTGTGGGTCCTTCGCACTTCTCAGGAGGGAATGGAATGCCGATATCGAGAGAAGCTTGCTGAATCGCATTAAGGGAGTGTGCACAAACAAGAGTCCCTGCAGGGCCGAGCGTGAAAAAGTCTTCCAAGTAGTGCAACAGGTCAGGTACGTGGTAGTTGTATTTTACAATCCATTCAAACAGATCTGCCAGTGAGTTAATTAAAAATACCTGGCGCTGAGCGGACACCAAACGGTAAGGCGATATCCACAAAGTACTTGTCTCGCCATTTCATGCCCAGGAGATATCTATCCCCTGGATGGATTGGGATGATGCGGTATGCTTTCTGGACATCGGTTTTACCCATTAAAGCGCCCCTGCCTGTCTTAACTATCATTCTGATGGCATCTTGAACAGTAGTGTACACAACTGGAAATTCGTTTTTTAAAATACCATCACTAACGCTATGACCAGTGGGAAATGATAAGTCTAAAATTAGCCGCCATGCATCTGGTTTGTTTTTCTTCGGAATGACGCCAAAGCGACTGATGTGTATATTTGGAAAGGGAGGGTGGTCAAAAGGCCCAATTACCCGACGTGCATGAGTTTCGTCAGCCAGATACTTATCAATGACATCTGGATGAGCATCCGCTGAGGAACATTCGACTGTGCCGAGATTAGCGAAATTTTATCTCTATAAAAACCCGTGCGAAAACCCTCCTTGAGACCATTAACAATGTAATTAACTTTCACACGATCAGGATGTGCTGTCAATTGTGTGTGCAAAATGTCAACGTTAATAGGAAAGTTATCTGATACCGCTATAACTAAATATTCATGAAGATAGTTTCCTGTTAAAGCAGACGGCCCGGAAACGGCCGCCTGCGGAGTTTCGACTAACTCATTTCGAGTGTGCGCGCCGTGAATAGTTTGCTAGTTCATAAGGGCGCTTTTTTTCTCCTGAGGGAAAACGCTCGTGTTCGACACGCCGGTGATAGGCTTTGCAATTTGGGACGGAGCAAATGTGACTATATTGGCAGGTGTCCCGGCTGCCGGTGCAACGCCCCGAGTTCCATGAGTAACAACATGGCCGCGATGTGGAACTACGCCGGGGCTCGCGAAATCTATGCTCTTGCGGGGGATTACGGTTTGCAAAGGCCGTGTGGTAATTGTATAAATCCGGCCGCATCACACTCCAATCCCGTGTATTGTTAGCTGCGGCTTCTCGGCGAAATGCGCGATCATATTGTAGCCATGCCATGCCCGCAAAGCGTTTAGACGTGCGAATGATTAGGGCCATATACGCCAAAAAATCTCGACTGCGGGATGGGGAAAAATGCGTAAGCACGGCGGTATAGCTATTAAAACATTCGACCCACGTTAGAATATCCGATATATCACGTTTCTTGGTAGATGCCGGTTTGGGGATAATAGAAGAGCCCTCGATAGAGAAAACCGCCGTTTCTGATTGAGGTTCTGCTAGGTTATCGGGATTTAACTCTGACATTTCAATAAACTCGTGAGTCACGATTCGTTTAACCAATTTTGCTGGAATTGGAGCTCTGCCAGGGCCGAGGACAAAAGCATTTTCGGGGCTCGAGTTAGGTACAAACGCAGATGGACAAAATTGTCTAGCAAGTTCGTGATTTTCCGATATTCCATAGAGTCGAGTTTGCGTGATGTTCACAGACGGATCGGCGTGCGTTTCTGCGCCATTTAATTCACTAGTTACGACAAACAATGGAGCATTCAACATACCTGTGTTCTGCCGAGACTGTGAGCCTCCTACCTGAGTCTCTAGCTGATGGACCGTCCGTGTAGCACGCCAAAACGTGTTTGCAGGATTCCCCAGTTCTTCCAGGCTGGCACTCTGGTCGATCGGTGCTCTTGACTGGCGCAATGCTTTAGTAATTGCCACTTGAAGGCCCGTTGTAAACTCCGGTGTTTGGAACGCAGCAGCCCACTGTATTGACGGACTAGGAGTACGAGTTTCTCCGCCATTCGGTGTTGACTCAGATGCAGAACTCTGATCAGACGCCATAGCCAATTCTTACAGGCAACAACTAAAAAACGCGCAAGACGAACACAAAATAAAATATTCGAAACGCACGTTGATGTTGTTTGGACGTCAGACTTGGAATGATAGATGTCACCTACTCCCATTGCGCCATCCCCCCGGTCATGTGACGTGCTGACGTCAGAATACCTGGTTCCCAAGTTGCTAACCTCGGTTTTTGCATAACCTCATTAAACTGTTTACAATATATGTGGTACATAATGTAGCCATGAATGACCACATGGCCGCACAAGATGAACCCCAATGGCTTCTAAATAGACAATGGACGAAGAGTTCATGAAAATTGAGCTTCATATATGATTCATGTTAAATACAATAATTAATTAACCTAGCTTTTAATATAAAATGTACGTACATGTTCTAATAATTGTATTTTGCTTCATACAATGCATATGTGTGTGGAAACATTACATTATTATTCAGCTGACTCCCCATTGGGGCTTTTCAGTGGCCGATTACATCAAGTATTATGTACAACTAGAAAATACATGCATGTAGAAACCCTCGCCTTGCTGACAAAACCATTGCATTTTTCGAACATGAAGTGTCTAAAGTAGTTGTCATGGTAACACGATAATTTTTAAGAATATTCTTTTAATACAAATGAAAAATTGCCTAAAAATATCACTCTTAATTACAAAATTATCAATTTCCCAACATTTATATGTTAGGTATGTTATTATACGTAATATAGGCTTCAATTTAAGGTAAAATTCAACCACAAACGCTTCGCAAAACGTTTAAAAGTGTTCTTTATAAAACTAAACAGCCTTTAATTAAATGGCTTTATCGATAAACTTTGAGTTTGCAATAAAATGATTTCAAATTCTATTAAAAAAGGGAATCAATATTAAAGATATACTGAAATTATATGCTGTCTTGTTTAGTTGTTTCATATACGCAAAGGCCGTCGGGTTTTAAAGCAATTATAAAATCAATATTGAAAACAAACTTACCTTCGTTAACGTCGACTCCTTCTTTTAGCCGATTCTTTCACCCTTTCTTTCTGAGAAGCTTTTGAAATTTACAAAATCTTGCAAAAATGCGAGCAAAAATGAAATATATTTGCAAGAAATTTATCAATCATCAAATCAAGAAATGTTTGCTATTTCACTGTCGTCATGCAGTCGTTATAATACAAGCTTTAAATTGGACCAATCAGTGTCCGCTATTCTTGACAGTCCGCCATATTTTTGAGATCAGTGAGGATGACCACCCACCGTAACATCGTTGGTGAGCCACGCCCGCGCTCATTGATGAACTTTAGACTTCACTAATGCTTTCGTTTCCCCCGGGTGTAAATAGCCGGGGGGAATTAGCACCCTCGTACGGCGCTTCGCGCTGTCGGCTCGGGGACAACGAGAATATGATATTATTTTCCTAACTATGTTTATCCTAACCCACCCTGCCAATTGTGCCCGGTGGGAGGAAACTGGAGCAAAATATAAAATTTAATTACCTTGAAAACACCTAAATTGCAATCCCTAAAATCGCATTAAATCGCAGTGTTTGAAAGTCACAGTTTTTCCTTAAATCGCCTAAAATCGCCCCAAATTGCATTACCTCACGGCGATTTATGGCGATTTACCGCCCCAGAATAGGCCTTCTGTTAATAACAAACTTGAGAATATTCTCAAAGTTCTGTCTGAGTTTAAATATATTAATGCTAATCTGCAAGAAGAAAACACGACTATGAAGAGAAACTTTGAAGATTTAACACATAGAAATGAAAATCTAATGTCTGTCTCTTCGGATTTAAACCAAAGAATTAAATACCTAGAAAACGAGAGGTCAAGCCTGTTAACAGCTATTAAACTCATCATTGTGAGAGGAGCAATAGTGAGAGTTGTGTCACGACAGGCCCGCCACTCCCGCCAGAAAATCTTTCTAGTAAGTCTACTCCTGAAGCCTCCGTTTCTACATGCGACGCTCAAATTCAAGTAATAGAGTCGGAGAGAAGTGTGGATAAAGGGAAAAAATGTCAAGCCTAAGCTGAATGAGGATAACCACAATGCTAAACGCGGTAGAAACACCAAAGGTCGGAGAAATCGTACGACTAATTTAATCAGCAAACTAAGAATTCCCTTGGTAATTGTCCTGACAATGCTGAGATTAGCATTCAACCTAAACACGGCAATTACCATAATGATCAAAGCGTTGGTGCCCATGATCAAAGCGTTGGCCCCCATAATAATAAATTAAATGACAAGGCTAAACCTAAGAAAAAAGTAACTGTCATAGCTGGAGATTCCATTGTAAAAAACCTGCAAGGCTGGAGATTATCTGACACCAACAATCATGTAGTGGCCAAGAGCTTTGCGGGTGCTACTATTGATGATATGGAGGGCTATTTGAAGCCTATTATCCGTAAAGAACCAGAATCAATAGTACTCCATGTAGGCACTCATGATTTAATGAACTTGTCACCCAAGCAAGTTGCCGAAGGCATCGGAAACCTAGGTCCCCAGATAAACGAAGAATCTCGTAATACTTACATTGTAATATCTAGTTTACTAGTAAGAACAGATAAGCACCACTTACCTGCCAAAACATCCGAAACTAACAAATTGTTAAACGCCATATGCTCCAAAAACAAGTGGAAATTTATCAACCACCAGTCTATCAATCAAACATGCTTGAATTCAAGAGGTTTGCACCTCAATCGAAAGGGGACTTCATTTATTGCCAATAATATTAGTAAATTTATTTGTAATGCGTAGGAGTTTGCCAGTCGGGAGTCGGTGAATTCCAGTTCCATTTATCAAACAGAAACTCATTCTCTCCAACGTATTCTAAATAGGCGTGGTCTTGCCATCGCCTGTCTAAATGTTAATAGTTTACTAGCAAATATTGACCAACTTGGGATTTTCCTAAGTGTTCATAAAATAGATATACTTGCCATCAATGAGACTAAGCTGGACTGTTCAATTACTTCTAACGAGATTTACATATCAGGATATGATATTGTTAGAAGAGACCGTCCTCACAATGGCCGTCATGGTAGTTGAGTTTGTATTTTTATTAAAACTAATTTAAATTTCCGACTTCGAGGAGATCTATCTGGTGAAAACCTCGAACTCCTTGCTATTGAAATTTGTAAATCTCATTCAAGGCCGTTTTTGGCGGTGACTTGGTATAGTATGGTGGCCCATTGTTATCATTGTAAATTCAGTAGATAATTTTTAAATAAAATTGTATTTCACGAACAAAATTAAAAAGAAAAAAAGAAAAGAAAAAAGAAAAAAAAATATTTAAAAAATAAAACATAGATATAAAAATATATGTCAAAAAAATAAAAAAAGCAAATAAAAAACAAGAAACAAAAGCTAACATGCGATTTTCGTTTTCGATTCTAAAATCAAATGTCCTCGACGTGGCCCATCGTTATCATAGACCAGCATGCCTTGCGAACTTTAATGGCAATTTTCAATTGAACAAGACGCTCTAGAGAGCGTAAACTCGCTGGGGTTGTGCAAATAAAAACTAAATTTTGTCACCATATTTGCTCATAATTTGGTAACCGCTACAGGAAAACAGAACAATTTACAGAAAATTACAACAGTTTGCGGAAGTGGGAAGGTTCTTGTATTTTGACTGTAACATACTGTAAAAGGTAGCCATTACCAGTAAGTTACTATAGTATCGCTAACATCAAGTTTTGCGGCCGCTACCTAGGCAGTTTACAGATATAGACAAGTATAATCAACTCGAATACAGTTTAAAGTGAGACTTTATTGAGGAGAATAGTAGAGAAAGAGCTGACAGTTCAGTTAGCAATACTTGCAGATACGCATCGAAGTATCATTATGCAATAAAAGAATCACAGATTTTTTTACAGTATATATCGCATAAGAACAAAATTCTGAAACAATCACTAGGACTATTTGAAGTTTAAATATTCAGTTTGAGTGTGAATTATGATTATATAATCACGGAATAAATCTTGCATCTGAAGAAACCAAATTTGGCAAGTTCTTTAATGCATGGAAACCATTTCTGTAAGCTTTTATATGTTTATTTTTTATGAAGCGTCGACAGTTCAATTTCATTGATTTACCAGTATTCGGCTCTGTGGAGATGGCGATGTTCGTTGTAAAGGTACCAATAATGAGGGACAATCAATATACGTTAGCCTTGTCTTCGAAGAATTAACAGTCGTATTTCAAGGAACTTGTGAAATCGCCAAAAAATCCACTTTAAATTAATAGCAATATTAATTGAATAGCGTACAAATTCACGAACAATTCATAGCGTCCATTCCGGCCCGTGCTCAGAATAGTGGAGATACCACAATGAAGTTAGTGATGAAATAAATTAATGAGGATCAGCATTCCATTGTAAACATATCCTCATTCTTCATTTCAATTAATAGTCGAACATATTTCGTTGTTTACAGTGATGTGTTGAACATTTTTCTACAAAATAAAGAATTACAGAAAGTTGAATATAAAAATACTTAACAGTGTGTCAATATATAAACATATTTAATTGGATTTGTCCCAGAGCTACAATAAGCTCATCGATATAGAGACAGCGTATAGATACGATCGTTTGTTTGTTCCTTGCATGAACTAGATGACGATTTAATGTTAACCCATTAAGTGACAGCGCGCTCCCCTTGACGAGTAAAATCGTCTGCCATTAGACAGAGTAAGTGGGCCATATTGTCTCTTAAAGCAGTGAATATAAATCCTTTTACTCATTATACATAATCATAGGAAGACTAAGTATAAATCATAACTACTTTGGGACATACCTTAACATAATTGGTGATAATTTCCCGAACTGTCTCATTTCAAACTTTCAGTCCTAAAAGAAAACATTTTGAGTGATGTATTTGAGCTTACAGCGCATTTGAGGTGTAGTGTAGTGTAGTGTAGTGTAGTGTAGTGTAGTGTAGTGTAG
>CACRXK020016499.1:0-11318 GCA_902702795.2 Paramuricea clavata | reverse complement strand
AAAAAAAAATAAAAAAAAATCACCTATATATATATATATATATATATATATATATATATATATATATATATATATATATATATATATATATATGAATGGTATACTAGAATCAGGATCGCCTGATGATTCCTATATATACGGATGAAACAGACTCGGTTGTGGTTTTTTGAGGTAAAACGAAAAACTATATAACGCTCTATCTATATGGTATTGAGCACTGTTTGTGTTTATTAAACCAAAAACTAAAGATATATATATATATATATATATATATATATATATATATATATATATATATATATATATATATATATATATATATATATATATAAGACAAACCTGAGTTATTTCGTTTAAAATATTTATGCACGACAAATTTGTTTCGTATGCAAACTAGACTTGCCACACTAGTTTGCCATACGAAACAAATTTGTCGTGAATAAATGTTTTAAACGAAGTAACTCAAGCATTTGTTTTCTACTTGCTCTACTTTCGTATCGAGCACTCTATTCGTATGATTCGACACTCAATATACTTATTGAGTATACTTATTGAGTATACTTATTATTACCAATTCTATGCGTAACATTTTAATAGGGTGGTGACATCTTACATAGAAAACACGAAAAAAACAACTGGACATCAGTGACTTAATTATAAGTGTTTTGCATGACAACATTTTTTGTTGATATACTGCAATTGTTACAAACTTCACTCGGTCAGCAGCAATTTAAAACTATGTAAAAAAAAGTAGGAGAGATCGATTGTCAGAGATATAGAGCAGATAATCATTTCGCATGCCTCAATAGGTTGCCATGCTATACATTGTCAGCCTGTTTCATCCAATGAAGGAATCTTCAAATGGCTAGGTTTATTGAATGAATCATGAAACAGATTGTATAGGGGCAATCTTGAGGTACTTGGCTTTTTTTCCGGCTACATAGCTGATGCCAAGTGTCGATCTTGCATACATTATAATATGTATATTTTGCTTGCATGCATGGTATAAATATTTTGTCCGGTACCTCAGCATGCAAACCAGGCCAAGAAACAATATACAGTATTACAGTATACAATATTAAACGAAAATACTCACGTATATTTAACCAGAGAGGTATAGAAGTAGAGAGAAAGAGAGAGAGAATCCCCCAAAACCTCTAAGTCAAGTTTTCAGATCGATAATGAGCCGGATTGTTTAATTCCGCTTTTCTTCAATATCATATTTATATACACATGCAATCATAATATGTTAGCCTATTATAACGCATATTTTTTATGGATTGATGCATGAGTATAATGCAGATCTCATAACGTCATTGTAGAGATAGCAACGAATTATAAAGCAAAGTACATTTTTTTAAAGAACAATTTATTTTTAGTTTTACGAATAATTTGCGACTCTATGGACGTCACGTCCAAAGGTGGCGATACTAATTGGGACTTATCCAAATTGTTGAAATTAGGTTTTAAAATATTTTAAAGGCGTTTTACAGGAAATGGACACTTATCTAAACTTAACTGATTGTATTTAGATATGCTTAGAAAATGGCTTAGATATTTATCACTTATTTACTGAGACCGAGGGAAACCCGAGACAGTCGATGTTTCCCGAGGCGAAGCCGAGGGAAACATCGACGGTCGATGGTCCACAAAACACACTGCTTTCCCGAGGTCTCAGTAAATAAGTGTTTTATTATATATCAATAGTAAAAAAAACAACAAATTAAAGAACAAATGAACGTAAATACATGAAATGTTTTATTGTTAAAACACTGTTATATTAATTTAAACACTGGCTACACTGCAGTTACTTAAACGAAAGTTTTAATTACGTACTAGGCATGTCCAAAGGTCGCATCTTCACGTGATGGCGCACGTGATTTTTTTGTTATTCGCCGGTCGATAACGTATTATCTCCCTCTTGCGCTGTTGCGAGGGAGACTAGAAAAATGCAACTTTGACTATTGATATATAATAATTTAATTTGCCCTTTTTGCATGATATAAAATTATCGACATAAAAGACAAGACAAGTAACAATCAACAACAGAAAAACATATAGTCACAAAGACAAATGCATGAAGAAACAGACTAGGAGAATCGACTCAAGTATCCAGAATATAACGATGTACAATACTGAATAGCGCACAATTTTCTTTATAACTCAGTTAAGCAGATACTTTTAACATAAACTTAACCTTCTCATTGTCACTACCCACTTGCCATTCCTGACCACAAACTTGTGCAGCAGAGGTAAGAAGATTGGTACGTTCAGAAGCAAAACGGAGACATGATAACAAATAGTGTTTAACAGTTTCTCTTTCTAAACCACACATACATAAGGGAGAATTACAACAATTTATGCTACATAAATTACCATTTAGAGCACAGTATATCCTAATCTTAATCTTGTATGAAAAACAGAAGCTTTTATCGAAAGTGAAAAATTAAGTCATTTATCATAATGAAGTGAGTGATAAAGTTTAGTTACTTTAGTTTTAAAATTAACCTTGGAAGTTGAATTTCTAACATCAAGATCAATAGAGTTCCATAAGGAAATTGTTCAAGGAAAAAAAGACTTTTTAAATTTTTCCGTTCTACATCTATACTCTGTAATATTTTGAGCAGTTCGTAAAGGAATATAAGATCTTTCATTCACCAATTTAGGCAAAAGATCTACTAAATATGGAGCTGTATGTTTGTTAACTATCTTATAGAAATGAGACAATTTATCAATCTTTTTTCAATCTAACACTCAACTCTTCCCAAGCAAGTTCGTCCCGGAGGCGTCTTGAACTAGTACCTGCTATAGCCCCAGTAACGACTTTAGCTGACTCGTATTGAACACTTTCAAGTAAGTCGCTATTTCCAGCAGAACAATTATCCCATATAAGATCCCCATACTCCATAATTGGACGTATCAAACTTTTGTACAAACAAACAAGAGTTGAACTATCAGTTTTAAACCTTTGTGACTTTAAAACCCGATCTATGACTTTTTCGAATAAGAGAGAAAGGCTAAATCACCCGGTGTTGTCAATTGGAGGCTGTGATATCGAAGAAGTTGATATTTATACCCACCTTGGCCTTACTCTTCAAAATAATATGTCATGGAATAGTCATATATTTTCAATCTATGAAAAGGCCTCTATAAACAATTAAATTTGTTAAAGAGGTTCATTGTCACCAACCACCAATCAGACCACCGAGAAATCTTTTTTAATTAAATCATCATTTAATAATTCATTGGATTATCGACAACTTCAAAAAGAGTTGTATCATCAGCAAAAATAAACGGACAGGATTCTAAATCATCAGTCAAATCATTTATATGTATTAAAAACAAAAGCGGTTTTAACACAAATCCTTGCGCAACCCCGGAACCAATATTTTCCCACTCAGATGACTGCCCTTCTAAAACTACACGTTGCATTCTATTTTCTAAATAACTTTCAAACCATTGTAAAAGGGGATTGCGAACTCCGAGTGCTTCGAGTTTTTTTTAGTAATCCAGTACGCCAAACTTTGTCAAACGCCTTACTTATATCCAAAAAAACAACTCTGACTTATACTTCTTTGCCGGCTTCAAACGCGCAATAAATCTGGTGTACAATATATAATTATATAATGTATTGATTGACTGTTGAATCACATGGTTGAAATCCTGATTGGAACTTATATAGAAAGCCTATTTTCTAATAAAAAATTATAAAGCCCCCAAAACAACTCTTCGGAGTCACATATTTTAGACAAACACGGTAGAAGCGACACTGGTCTGTAATTAATTTCCAGTTGAGGTTCGCCCTTTTTTAATATTGGGAATACATTAGCCATTTTCCACACGGTAGGATACTGTCCTAAATCAAAGGATAATTTAACGAATTTTGTGAAAAAGGAATATACTCCCTCACAACAATATTTAATTATTCTATGTCCGATACCGTCAAAACCACACGCCTTAGAAATGTCAACGTTTAGCATTAAAGTCAAAACTTCATTCTCATTATAACATGGACATTAGCAAGGAACATGACATGCAGATTGGAATAATGGTATATCAAGTGAAGCAGCAGAATTATCACAGCTTGAAAGAGCATCACGAAATTAGTAATATTCCAAAGTTTCGTTGCGAAATGTTGTAAAATGCGGGTAATATAGCCTTGCGAAATTTGCAATTTTCAGTCATTTTGTATTACAAACGGGAAACAGCCCAACAGCCGATTGGGCTGTCAATTTCCCGTGCGTAATACAAAATTACTGAAAAACGGCAAATTTCGCAAGGTTATATTATCCGCCTTTTACAACATTTCGCAACGAAACTTTGGAATATTACTAATTTTGTAATGCTCTTTCAGGCTGAAATTTTTGTCTAGATCAAAATTTAGTCTATAATGCGAATGGTCCACTGAATTTAGCAACAAACTAAGCATTAAAAATACAGGCCTTCTCCTTTGGGTTATTTATCGAAACACCGTTTTCTAGTGAATGACTTAGTTTTCTCAATAATTTTTGCTCCTGATTGTCTCTATTTGTACTTTTGAATGAAACGTAATTCGTTCATGTTGATTCAACTTATTGCTCCAGGGAAGACACTGACTTGGATTTCTAATTGAGTTACTGATTAATGAACATTTTGCTATATAATATTTTTCTCAACGGTTTTATATAACTGAGTACTTCATGTTAAAAGAATATAGGGGATCTTGAGAACTGTAGTTACTTTTTGTAATTGTTAGGAAAGGACGATGAATTGATGAATATATACAATAGAAGAAGATTATAAAATAATGAATAAATTTCAGATAATTTTTTCCCATGGCGGGCATGGCTGACAATCCGAGTATATTTTTTCTCTCAAACAGAACATTTCCTTTAAGTTCAAAGAGTTTTATAACAGACAACGCATCGTTCTGACCTACTTACATACAATTTTGGAGAAATTTAAATGATTTTCCTACTTTTAGCTGAATTGTTACATAAGATTGACATACTCACTAGATTTTAAACCAAAACAAGCTTTTTATTTATGTTGATATATGGAGTTACCGATCGTAAACTTAATTACACTAGAATGTATTGCAAACTTCCATCTCCTATGATTTTGCCATTATTTTTACGCACTGACTAGACACGTTACACAGGCGTTACACCACGCGTTGCATAATAATCTACGTTACACTCATTATTTTTAAAAATAAATATATAGTCTTATTATGTTCTTCTTTTATATAAAATTGGGTATAACGTGTGCAGCGTGTCATAGTTCTATATATTTTACTATAGACGACCAGCCAACCTCAATAAAAGTGTCTTTAATTAAAATGGCATTGATGGCATTTTTTGTTACAAGCTGGCAACTGGCGTTTTCTTATAGCTTAAACACTGTAGAACAACGTTTGATAGGTTGCCACCTCTGATATTGACTTTAAAGTGAAAAATTTTGAGAATCTGAAAACTTTGCCTATTATTAAAATGGATTTTTTTCTGTGTTGGCGTTGTGTACTCAGGTGAATATGATGTTTGTGATGTTACTCTGAGTGTATATCCACACCGGGCGAGCTTGAAAAATATGAGTATGCCTGGCCACTGTGGGAATCGAACCTACGACCTTTGGAATACTAGCCCAATGCTCTGCCAACTGAGCTACGCGGTCAGATGTCTGAGTCTAGTTCCTTCGGTATCAATGCAATCTAGTAATCATGATTTTTTCTGTGTTGGTGTTGTGTACTCAGGTGAATATGATGTTTGTGATGTTACTCTGAGTGTATATCCACACCGGGCAAACTTGAAAAATACCTTTGGATTACTAGCCCAATTGCTCAGTTGGAAGAGCATTGGGCTAGTATTCCAACGGTCGTAGGTTCGATTCCCACCGTAGCCGGGCATATTTTTCAAGCTTGCCCGGTGTGGATATACCCTCAGAGTAACATTCAAATACAACGATATACTAAGCAATTGTATTTTCCCCGTTGTCGTTGCCGTTCTAGGTTTCCAAACTCTCTATTATGTAAAGTAGATGTAACGTGTAGTGTACACGCGTAAAAATTGATCAGGTTGTTCGGCGTTGTTCATTGAACAATACCTGAACAATGTTGTTATCATGGCTGAACAACATTGTTCAAGCAACAATCGTTAACAACATTGTTCCAACAACTTGTTCACGCTTGATGAACGAACAATGGTTGTTGCAACATGATGGAACAATCGTCCGACAAGGTTGATGAAACATGCTTGATAAATGTTGTCAGAACAATGTTGTTCAGCGTTGTTCATTCATCAGGCGTCAACAATATTGTTCAAACAGGCGTGAACAACATTGATGAAAAAACAAGTTGTTTTTAGTTGTTCGAACAACCGTGAACAGCATTGTTTAATATTTATTCAGATTTCAGAATAACAAGTGTGCGAAGAGATTTAAGAGGATAATTGGGAACTTATAAAAAGATTACAAGGGATATTTTATAGACTTGATAAATATCTTCATTTTATATTTGTTGTAAAGCAAATCACAGAGCAAATACAGCGTTTTCTAAAGCGAAGAATACGTGGAAAGTATTTATGATCGTGTTCTTACATGCAACAGAAAGTATAACATGCAACAGAAAGTATATAAAAGCAGATATCGCTTGATTTTTGATCAGGTCTTCTATAAAATATATTTCCCACGTGGTTACCACGGTGGTTGGAGTTTTGAATTTAATACAGGTAAAGTTGGGTTTAACGATTACATGGTAGTACTTTTGATTTTGTGGAGATCCATCTGGTCCTCAAACCATGTATTTTCGATTAGCTGTGCTGCAATATAGTTGTAAAAATACACTAACCAGAAACTGTGGATAGTCTACCAAATCTGAAACCATCCACCCTTTCTTTTCAGCATCACCTTAATGGTGTTCTTAAGAAAGGCATACGCATTGAAAGTGAAAACACAGAAATTGTGGCAGTTGAGGAGTTTACATTCTGCAAAGATGATTCAAATCATCAAGTCTTTGGCAGTTTTCAGTGTCCAAGAATTGAAAGAACTGGCAATGTTGTGTTGACATCACCTCATCATGTTATTGACAAGGTTTGCTTAGTCCATGACTGCTCCAGTGGAAGCTGCTGTTTCTCACAATCTGAGACAACAATCACAGTTGAAAGAGAACTTGTTAAAAAAGTACAGTATGCATTTGTTCATGATGAAAATAATAAATATTATTTGACAAACAAATTTTATCTTGGGGAATCTCTCAAATACTTCAATGTTACTTCATAAACAATTATAACAATAATTTAGATTTATCTATTGAGCCAAGATAACTTTTCGAAGCGGAGAAGTAAACCAAGACCTTGAGAAGTAGATCAAAATATTGTGTGCATGTATAAAAGAACAATTTGACATTTTTTTGCCAAAATATGCTTAATTGGCGCATAGTTTTTGCATAGTTTTGGCAATTGTTGCATAGTTTTTGTGTAGGTTACCAGCAATGAAAGTGTTTGGATCCCGAAAGGCCAGCATAGTTACGTTGGGCCATTCTATTTAATATCCACCCCCTGTTGACGAGATTTTCCGAAGGGGGTCTGAAATTCTGAATTTCTGAGGGATGCCAAGTTGAAATTTCCGAGGGTGCATGGTTGTAAAAGGTGGGTCTATCCGTCAAAAATTTTTTAAATTTTCCAAGGAGTCAAATTTTTTTTTAATTTCCGGGAGGGGGTGGGGGGGGGAGGAGGAAGGTACTACCTGTTCACGAATATTTCCGAGGGGGAGGGTAAATAAATTCCCGAAGATTTCCGGGGGGTTAATTGTAAAGGAACCACGTCAACAAGTATTTCTGAGAGACTTGAGAAAAGTCGTAAATTTCCGAGGGGGTTCTACAAAAAATAGCGAATTTCCGAGAGTTCTTACGGAAAACCGTGAGGATATTAAATGGAACTTGCAGACTGCAAGTTCATTTTCTGCAGCCACGACTAATGAGTTCTTGCAATAAATTTGTATTATCGGCTGCCATTCCCTAAATTCCATCATTAATAAAATCTCCTGTATGCTTCACCCATTTTACAAACGTTCTTATGCATGATGATTTGCATAGAGTGAAAGGTTTCGGACAACTCCCAATCCGGGAAGGTAGAGCCACCTTGAGGATTCGTTTGATAATGGCTATACGATCGTGAAAAACGAATTGGTTGGCTAAAGATAAAGCCAAGGGCGTGGGAGCCAGGAGATGACAGCCTTGAGGCCCGGTTATCCAAGCGAGCATTAGACTCCTGTTCAAGACTGTCTCTCTTGGATACAGAGTAGGAAGGAAAGAAAAAGTTTTTAAAGGAAGCGTGGAACAAATTTGAAGCATGGAAGAAAATGAAGTTTTATTTAATCAAAAACAGAACTCGAGTTTTGTATTCATTTTTAAGCTTACTTTGTTTTTTATTATTATGATTTACTAATAAATTATTGTTTTCTTATTGCTTTTTTTCGTTTTTGTGTTGTTGTTTTTTTTAATTATTATTTTCTACTAACAAATTATTGTTTTGCTATCAAAATACTAAACATAGTTAAATACTGTAACAATTGTGACATTCACGTGATCGCAGACTTGTTTACGTTACAGTAATTTTACATAATTAGATAAAACCGGTTTTTCTTGTTTTGTTGACGAGATATATTTTTTTGGAACATAAAATAAAAGATAAATATGTAGTTTTTCGAGCGTGTTTTTAAACCCTTTTACGACGAATAAAGCGAAAATAATCACCGTTTTCTACATGGCGCCCAACGTGGGGCGAGCTCACGAAGTAGAGATTTAGAATATGTCGAAAATCGACCGACTTAAAGCGATTAGGGCGGCTCATCGAGAAGTTTGCCAGAAACTCGAAAAGGAAACATACGATTTGTTATCACAAGAATTATCCGACGAAGCGACAAGTAGACTCGAAGTTATTGACTGTTTATTGGAAGGTAAACAAAAGACTTTAAACGATCTCGATAACGAAATTACTTCTCTGTGTAAATTAAACGAAATTAGCAAAGAAATCGAAGATTCAGAAGCGATTGTAGCGAGAATTATAGCGTGTCGAAAGAAAATTAAAGACTCAAAACAAGTCGTTAGCAATGTACAACAATCTCCCGTTTATGTTCAAACGAATTCAGCTCAAGATAATGTCGTTAAACCGCGTTTGCCAAAGTTAACTTTACCGAAATTCAAGGGTGATGTTACGAAATGGACAACTTTTTGGGACTCATTTAATAGCGCGATTCATTCGAACGAAAGTATACCCGCAATCGATAAATTTAACTATTTAAATGCTCATCTCGAGGGTACGGCTGCAAGGGCCATTCAAGGATTAACACTTTCAAGTTCAAACTACACCTCAGCTATCGAATTGTTAAAGGAACGTTTTGGCAAGCCACAAATTATTATTTCAGCTCATGTTGACGAAATGTTAAAAATTCAAGCGAGCACAGATGGTCGACTTTCATCACTACGATATGTATACGATAAAATCAGTGTAAACGTGCGAGGTTTGGCTTCACTTGGGGTACAATCTGAGCAATATGGAAGCTTATTAATTCCTATTGTTATGTCTAAACTTCCTAGTGACGTAAGATTACAAATCGCTCGTAAGAACAGCAGTGAAATATGGAAAATAGATGAACTTCTCGAGGCTGTTAAAACTGAAATCGAAGCGAGAGAATCGAGTGAAGGGGCCAGGGCAAGTGCAGTTGACAATCGTAAGTTTTCCAATAATAACAAAACCCAGGCACCACTCGGAGCTAGTGCACTTTTCACAAAGACACAATTAAGAGGACTTCAAGATTCGTTGTGCTTTCTGCAATAATCTACATTATTCTGCTTCCTGTGATGTTGTACAATCCTACGAAGGTCGAAAGCAAATTCTTGCAAAGGACAGACGATGTTACAATTGCCTTCGAAAGGGTCATCAAGTGAAGGAATGCTCAAGTCAAAAAAATTGTAGACACTGTGGTAAACGTCATCACCAGTCGATATGTGACACAGTGCATGCAAAGGGATTCGACGAAACTAAAGAGAAATCGAAACAAGACGACGACGTGAAAACCAAGGTTACAACTGCAACGAGTTACGAGAATCGAAGAAAGCGAAATAGTGTTCTTTTGCAAACTGCACGGGCAGTAGCTCTGGATGAAACTGGGAAACATTCAGTTCCAGTACGAATTCTTCTGGACACAGGAAGTCAACGATCATATGTGACTGAGGACTTGCGTTCCAAATTAAAACTGAAACATGTTCAACGTGAGAAACTCACACTCAACACCTTCGGAGAGAATCGGTGCAAGAATCAAAGTTGTGATCTGGTAAATTTACGCCTTCAGAAACCTGGAAATCCTGAAATGATTGAAATTTCTGCATTGACCTTCCCTGTAATATGTTCAGCCTTACCTTCCACGGTAAACATCGATGATTACCCACACATTCAGGACTTAGACCTACAGTGGCGTGCTGGCAGGGGGGGCCGGGGGGCCACGGCCCCCCCAGCTGGCAATTTTTGGGGGGCGCAAAAATAAAAAGGGGGCGCCGATCCTGCGCCGAATTTTGAAAGTGGGTGGGAAAAAAACGCATTTGAAAAAATATAGTTACTTCCACCAAGAAAAAATGTGTTTATAGGCTTATAAACAGACTGAGCGCATAGGCGACAAAGTGATATATTAAATTACAGACTATTTTGTCTAACCAGCCAGTATTGCTACCTCACACGAAATCGTTCATATAGAAACATGATCAGTGATCACACGCAATGTCGCATTACCGGAATATTGGCCAGGTTTCGAAGCGATCACGGGAATTATGCCCTTTTTTGCTTGTGTTATGCCCTTATATTATGCCTTTATATTGCTTCACGAATCACGAGAGCGGCGCAAATTAGATAGTTATGATAATGTAAAGTTGTGTACGCAATTTAGTTGTTTGAACAAGAAACATCATAACTCATCGAGTAATGTGAGTAGTAAGATAATGCTGAAACGCGCGCCCTTTTTGCAGCCAGGCAAGGAAACCTTAAACGGCATGGTGTACCACTGACATCGACTCGCACCGATGTGCAGATGAACTGCTCAACTTTGCAGAATCTTTTCAAAAATCGAAGTGTTCAGTGATTTTTGATGAAGACCGAAAGAAGAAGAGAAAGATTCTGATTTAGACTCCGGTTCTGAATCTGAAACCGAAGACTACGAAGAAGAAACCGACAGCGACTCAAGCGACGACGGAACTGCTGAAGAACCAAAGGACAAGGATAAACAATCATTTCTAGAAGCTCTGAGAATTTTGTCGAATCCTGATTACCACCTAGTTGATGCATTTCCAACTC
>CACRXK020016498.1:0-11320 GCA_902702795.2 Paramuricea clavata | reverse complement strand
CTTTATAACTTTATTGGGAATACTAACAATAACGATAAATAGGTGTTTCCCAAAAGGAAAGGTGCAAACGGGTCAGAAAAAGCCCATGCGAGGCACCTCCCTTACAAACTTTACACAAAAAATTACATTACACTATAAATTATAGTTGAGGTAAAGCTCGATTTGCGCATACGCACAGGATCTCCAAATACGTAAAATGCATGTAGATTTTGGAAAATTTGTACGGAAAATAAAACTAACTTGGTTTTGAAAACATGTGACTTGGGCATGTACACGAAACGAACTTTACTTCAATCAAAGAACTATACATTATTTTAGTTTCTGTGACATGGACAGTCTCGAACAAGAGACCAGGTACATGGCATGTCTACGTCAAAAACTGAATTACATAAAAACGAATAAGTCCGACGAAGAAAGTTCTTAAAAGTAAATAATGTCACGAAGCTATTAGGTGATGCAGTTCTGCACACTACATTCCATAAACGAACTGTTCGATTAAAGTAAGAGTTTTTAAACGTAGTTGTTCTACATAACGGCACTTGAAGTAATAGACTAGGATTTAAGGTTAGTCGAGAACGATCATGACTAACAAAACTAACATAATTGCCTATGTCTAAGTCTACGTAACCGTATAGTGCCTTATAGAAGAAGACCAAGTCTTGGATTTCTCTGTCATAACACAGCGGCAGCATGTCCAAAGTCTGAAGTCTCTCCTGGTATGATATCTCACCTATTCTTGATCTTAGGATCCATCTTGTCGCTCGTCGTTGTATTCTTTCGATCTTGACTTTGAGGGAAACATTGGATGGAGACCAAATTTCAGTACCATAGCATAACTTCGACTTAACAAGCGATAGGTATAATGAACGCCGGATTTTGGTTTCCGTCAATAAAGGACAAGTTCTCTTTAGGAGACCAAGCATCTTGTTAGCTTTAGCTGTTATCATTTGAATATGCGAGTTCCACAAGAGATTGTCTGTCACGATGATGCCGAGATCTTTTTCTTTCCGGACACGAAGCAACGAAGATGAACCCAGATGATAGTTGTAAGTCACGGGATATTTCTTTCGAGTCACGCTCAAAACCTTACATTTTAATGCGTTGAACTTGATGTTATTATCATGGCTCCACGTGTCGAGGTTGGATAAAGATTCTTGTAGACAATCACCGTCAGTTGTAGAGTTGATGTTTCTAAACAACTTTGTATCATCAGCATACATAGCTTCCGAAGAGCCATTGGATATTACTTCCGGAAGATCGTTTATGAAGACAGCAAAAAGTATCGGACCCAGGATACTTCCTTGTGGCACGCCAGAGATAACAGGAACCCAGCTTGAAGAACTTGGACAAGCTGCGTGATACACGAACGATTTCTAAGAAAACCATGTTGTGATGGTGTGATGAGGTGAATGACGTGATCGTAGAATCTCCTGGAAACACAACGTTCCAAAACTTTGCTGATGATAGGCAGGAGGGAAATCGGTCTGTAATTTTCAACGGGTTCTTTAAGGTCTTTCTTGTCAATGGGTGTAACATCAGCTGATTTCCATTCGGAGGGAAGGCGCCCAGTGCGTAGCGAATGATTGAACAGGTCACAAATGCTAGGTGCGATTTGGTGGCAACATTCCTTTAGAATTCTTGCTGGAATGCCATCTGGGCCGCTTGCCTTAGAGATGTCCAGATTATACAGACACGCAGCAACTTCTTCCGTTGTTAAGGTTATATCAGATATTTGGGTATCGGAATCAAAAGAGTCTATGTCAGTGTCAGTGGTGAATTTTGATGGTACAAACACAGATGAGAAGTATGAATTAAAAAGTTCAGCTTTCTCTGCTGGAGTTTTGGCTGTAATATCTTTGTAAGTAACAACCGCGTTGTGTTGTTCCTTATGGTGTAGAATAGCTTTATGGTAGCTCCAGAAAAACTTCGGGTTTTTGTTGAACGAACTTTCGACTCTTTCTAGATATTCGCGATGTTTTTTTCTGATCAAACTCTTGATGTTTTGACTTATACAACGCAACTTTTGCTTACGGATGATGGATCTATTCTGGCGGAATTTCTTGAGTGCAGCGTATTTCTTACGGACAAGCTGACGAACTTCGCCGTCAATCCATTGGGGGGAATTTATGTCTTTAATGGTTTTAACAGGGACGAATTTATTCACAGCCGTCAAGAATAAGTCTTTCCAATTCGACCAGTATTGGACAATATCATCCGAGAAAGCGTTCTCAAACGGTACATTGGACAAGCAGCTACGCAAACCTTCAAAGTTTGCCATTTTGTAGTTGTAAATTCGACGTTTGACATTCCTACAGTAGCTCGCTTAAATTTAAGTTTGATCTGAAATTCGACGATATAATGATCGGTTGGAAATTTGCACTGTTCGGGAGTAGATGTTTCGACATTGGTAATAATTTCAGGACAGTTACTTAGAAGAAGGTCAAGTTTATTGCCACAGTTGTGGGTAGGACCAAGAATGAATTGCTGTAGGAAATTATCATCAAACAGATCGCAGAAACTGTTTTCCAGTTGACCTCCGGCCGTAGTAGGGATTTGTTCATCGAATGTAGTCCAGTCAAGTGCGGGAAGATTGAAGTCTCCTACCAAAACAATACAGCTAGATTCGCTTGTATTCTGAAGTGATGAACTAAGGTGATGGAAAACTTCGGGGCCTGAAACAGGAGGACGATAAAACGTATACAGGATTACAGGTTTACTGTTCGTGTTATTAAGTTCCACTACAACTAGTTCGATTTCATTTCTTTCGAGATCTGGCCGTCTAGTCGCATGCAGATTGGCTTTCACGGCAACAAGCACTCCGCCCCCAACCTTTTCAACTCTATCTCGGCGAAAGACACTATATCCAGGCAGCAGCTCGCTGCTTATAATTGAGTCATTGAGCCAAGTTTCGCAAATGCAGATGATGTCATAGGACCCACTATGAACTAGTTCCTGTAACAAAGTGATCTTGCAGACTTTAGCAGAAGAATCATCATTAAATGGCACAAAAGCTTTAAGACTTCGCGCGTTCAGATAAATGGCATTGAGTTCATTACTAGTGTGTTCAGTCGAAGTTCCAGGTCCTGGATTTGTGGCAACGTCTCCAGATAATAATATTAGCAGGAATAAGTGTAGATTATTCTTCTTTATTTTAAACTCCAAGCCATAACGATATTTAGAAGACATTGCACATTTTCTTAATACGACATCACGTGTAGATGTCCAAATGTAGCTCAATCTGTCCGGTATTGATGTTAGTTTCGATGAAATGACGATATTCCCAGGCATTGAAGTGTTGTTGTGGTGAGGTAGTGCAGTTTTAGATCTTTTTAATAACCAAAAACTTACTGCCAGAGTCAAAAACCATTTAGCCATTGAATTGAACAAGATTCGATGGGTATTATAATTCATTGTAGTGACAATTTGATCGTGTATGATTGGATTAATTGATTCTAATTGACTGTCTTGACCGCACGAAAACTCGTTATAGGTGATCAAATTACGTCAGCATACAATCACGTCCGCGCTGGCGATTGTCAACGATATTTCTTGTAAACAGCAATTGAAAGACACAAAAACCACGATGATATATGAACTTATTAATAAGAAGAAGTACTTAAAACCGTTTGCAAACCTCAAATACTCGTAGACTATACTTTTATTCACCACATTCCAACAAATTTTACTGAAATCTTGTGTTCTTGATGGAAAAAAATGCAAACTTTTGCGGAGCGCCCAGCGTGCGTGCGCACGCTAACGCGCGATGACGAATGCGAGCGCAATACAAAATAAATTTTGACCGCCCCCCTCGTTTAAAAAAACTTCCTGAAGCCTTAATTATTTCCCCGGAATTACGACATCTTTACAAACAGACAGACACAAATTCTCAAATCGAAATCTCGATCGACTATACATAACTCGGCCAAAGAGACTGGACACAAGTAAACGCAGACACGCAATACTTCATGTTAAGAATAGTGTGCTGCCTTCGGCAGCAAAAATGTCTTCCTCCCGGACAATTTCAGTAGGGATATTCTCAGGTTCCACGTAGCATTCCGTTACGAATGCCTGCATTTTGCCACAGATCCTCAAACATTGTCGTCAAAGATCATGTGTGAGCGCCGCATTGGAAGATCATGTGTGAGCGCCGCATTTTTATTAATCTGTGGTGATGTATTATATTAAATTTAAACATAGCAATTACATTGTACTTTGTCATACAGTACAATACAATGCACTATAATTAGTTAAAACAAGACGTGACAGCTATGACAACACAAAATACAGTATATTTCATTACAGTACAACAAAGTATAGTACAATTTTACTGTAAACCGAATGAGAAAGGAAGTTAAAGTGCCCCTGTGATGAAAAAATCATCTCTCCAATTTAGATATTAGTTAAACGTTACCTCGAAATAAGCTAGCACGGCGTTCTTGGTTTTGCAATATCTTGTTTCGTTCTCAAGATATTCAGCTTTTTAAAACAAGCAAATTAGGTCCAAAGTGACGTCATTTACTCCAGAATATTAAATCAGATTTAGAAAACGATGAACATCTTCATTCGTGACAGAAACAATTCATTAAAACTTCGTGTTAGTACAGCGTTTCACACCTCAAAATATGCATCACGGAGTTTTTCATGGAAACCATAAAGCAACAAATGCGTTTCGCTTGTAGAGCAAAAACGATTATTTCTTCACTGCTAAACAAGCTTTAAACTAAACCATAGGACGGAATACTCGTACACACGCAAAAGTCAAGTTTCAATCATTTGCATGGTCGTATTTTTCACAAATGGGGCGAAAAACACAATTAACATTTTTTAGTGAAGCAGTTATTTTTTGTACTGTTTCCATGGAAACAATGTATGTACCACATTCAGTAGCTATAGTGCTGCAAAGGAGCTAAATTGGAGCTAATTTTATTATGTTTTAAAAAGCTGAATATCTTCAGAACGAAACAAGATCGGTATTGCAAAACCAAGAACGCTGTGCTAGCTTATTTCGAGGTAATGTTTTACAAAGATCTAAATTGGAGAGAGGATTTTTTCGTCGTAGGGGCACTTTAAGGTATCTTATATAGAATTTAAAGTAGACTAGAATGGTGCTTTCAAAATTCCCATTTAACGTGCACACAAAACTGTGTTTACCATACGCAGCGACCATAATTTTCGAAATATCGCGTTTTAGAGTATTAAAAGCCGAATATCTCCGTTCGGTTTTTGAACGAAAAAGGACAACTAGGGCCGTTTATACAGAGTTTCATGTACAATGGAACGGTGTTTTCGGAATTTCCATCTACCGTGCACACAACTATATGTGCTCACTATACGAAAGTTAATTGGCGTGCCAGAGACTAAGTATCGATTATATTAATGTATACAAATCACTGTAAGAAATGACGATACGCAAAATGTTGTTATTTTCTATTTTCGGCCGGTTTATTTTGCTTTATATGATATTAAAAGCTAAAAGTATTGCACAAACATACCTGATTACCACCTGATTGTTGTGGATTCGGTGTTTTGTCTTGTCCATCTGTAGTGGGTCTGGTGCCTTCGTCGCCGGATTCGCCATCTTCGTTACTTTCACCTGTGTTGTCTGTATCACTTTTCTGAGTTTTACCTTTTTTGAAATTTACCGGTTCTTCTTCGCTGTTCTTGCCATTTCCTGCCGTTTTCGCCTTTTCATTGTCCTCTACCTTTCGATCAGGCTCACTTCCTTCACCATTTGCATGAGCAAATTTAGAATTGTTGCTCGGTATTTCATTTTGTATCTTTTGTTCGCCATTTCCGTCTTTCTTCTTATCCTCTTTCTCTTCGCCTTTGAGAAGAGTTACTTTCTCTTCGGGAACTTCGTTCTGTTTCGACAATGTAAATTAAAAATAATCTTATATGTAAACAATCATTTTAAAGAATCTATATGAGCTGTAGTTTTTCAGTCTTTTCCAGTAAAAATTGAATAAATTGGAAGTATCTTAACATTGGAAAAATACTTGAACTTTCTCGATGTGTTTTCAAAGATTGAATATTTACACAAAATTATTTTCTTCGACTTATGCTTGTTTTGTACTTTTCCAAAATGTCAGTTGAGACAGTTGCATTAATTCTGGAGTATATGAGAAGGTTCTCGGAGTTATTAGCCTACGGTTAATATAGAAATGACTAGTTCTATATAGCAGCAGAAAATAATCCAAATTTACTTGAGTTTACGATATGTCTCGTAGAAGTGTATTCCGGGTAGGTTCCTAACTCACATACACACGGCTGGTATACAGAATTAAAACTCCAGTCAGTGAATATTAGTGTTGTTTCGGATAATCTAACCAACGCTTCGCGTGCTTTTGGTTTATATTCGCCTTTTACAATTAACAAATGTGGCTTGACCAAAATCTCTAGCAAATTATTTGTCGACAAAACTGCTTTTCGCCTTCCTATCACTCGGTTGTCAAAATTTCGAAACATTTTATACCTCACATTCAAATTATGAATTTACATTAAATTAAAACATATTGATTGCCAAATACATATTGATTGCCCTACTTCCTACAGATTTTTACAGTAAATGATTTAGCATTTAAAAATAGTGTTCTTTTTAATTTGTTGCCTGTTTGTTGAATTTTGTAGTTTTATACAAAATAATGATTTTCATGTTCAAGCAATATTTTGTAATTATAGTAGCTCTGTTAAGAAAGAGGGAGGGGTTGGTGCACGCATGTCTTTATAGTATGGTGGTGCTTAAGAAAAGAAGTGGTATATACCAAATTGAACTGAATTAAATTTGAATGGCTAGCATGGTGGTAAGAACAGCTCACGGAGATACTGACAGCTTTCCAATGCAACAAGGCTCGGCATTGAGCACCCTGTTGTTCATTGTGCTTATCGAAGTTAAATATTAGAGACAAACATGTAGGCCGTTTGCTGCATCCCGATATAGTTAACATTCATCTCCCATGTCTTGGAACTGAAATATTTTTACGGGAACGAACACTTTCGAACACACTGAGTTCAAATCTCAAAAGTTCCCGCTACGTAGACCCGCATGCAGTTTTTTCACAAACTGCTATTTTATCTTCACTAATTTCGCGACAAATTTTTTCATTGTTCAACGACACGGATGGATGACGACAAACGATTATCTCACTCAAAAGAACCAACTTCTATTAACCAGTCTTCCTTTTAACAAATAACCGTTTTGCCCAAATCATTTTGAGTTGTGTAACCTTATGCGTGTTGGACGTAAACATCATATCTTGCCTACAACTTTGAGAAGTTACAGATAACGCTTTCTAAAATCCTCCGTTCTAGCGATATCTCTATAAAATCACAAGGACGTTAATGCTAAGTCTTTTCGCTATTTCACTGGTCAAGTAGCGCGAAGCCAACGTAACGGCAAAGACAACACTACAATGAAATATTGTCGATGGGTTACTTGTAGAAGGCTTACGACAGGATCAATCTTACGACGAAGTAGAGAACTGTGTGCATGAGCTGTTTATTTGGTGATTTTCAACTCAGAAACTGTGTTGGAAATTTAAATGCTGATCCATTACATAAAATTACCGTTTTACATCGTGGTATAAAACATTTTGATTATTATTATTGTCTTTATTAGGGTCCACTAAAGCATATATACAAAGTCTAATTATATAGTCAATTATGCGGAGACCCTAAATGCGCGAGGCGCAAACGGAACTCGAGGAACCATGCACCTGACCAAACTTAGTAAAAATTTACTGTTCATATTGAAAATCTATACTGTTCTAGCATAGCATAAAGATCCATATAGAAGGGCCACTTACGTCGGAAGCTTTGAAGTTTCTGTCCTCGCGCATGTCGCATTACGCATGATGGCCGCCATTTTCCTAGCCAGTCAATGACATTTTCTGGCCAATAAACACGCTGTACTGGCTGGCTGCTCCGCCTTCTGGCCAGTAAACTGCATATTTTTGCATAAAAAAACGCGTACACGTTGCACCGCTGAGTGGCCCTTCTGTTACTGATCTTTATTCTGTGGTTCTAGTAAACCTCGGAGGTGCACACGCCTCATAAATGTCGAGGGTTAGTAAATCCCCCAGTTGCTTCCCACAATGCATTGTATTCCTACTTAATGAACGAACTGCGGGAAACAACTGGTACAAATGATCGCATGAAAGCAATTATTTCTCAGCGCAGAGACATAGCCTAAAGATTTGACATTGACGTCCTTGTGATATTATAGAGATAGAGCCAGAACTGAGGATTTTTGAAAGCGATATCGGCACCATCCCAAAGTTGTAGACAAGACATGTTCTTTTCGTCCAACGCGCTTAAAATTACATAACTCAAAATGATCCAAGCAAAACGGTCTTTTGTTAAATGTAGAAACTGGTTCATAGGAATGAGTCATTTTGAGTTATGCCATCATGCGTCTTCATCCATCCGTGTCGTTGAACAATGAAAAATTTGTCGTGAAATTAGTGAAGATAAAATAGCAGTTTGTGAGAAACTGCAGATCTACGGAGCGGGAACCTTTCGGATTTGAACTCGGCGTGTTCGAAAGTGTTGTTCCCGTAAAAATATTACAGTTCGAAGACATGGAAAATGAAAATCGATGTCACAGCAAACGGCCTAACGGTACACGGCTACATGAAGATATAGAGTTTAAGTATCCAAGAGATGTGATCCAAGAAGAAGGTGTTGTTATCCAAGAAGAAACTGTACGAGCAAGAGTGAAAACTGCTTGGCAAAAATAGAGCAACTTCTCAAATTTTACTTTACGACAAAAATATACCAGTTAAATTAAAGATCAAAATATAAAACAGTTATAAGACCGCTGCTAATGTATTGAGCAGAAACCTGGGCCCTGAGACGAACGGAAGAACTAGTGCTTGTACGAACAGAGATGACTGAGGATGCTACGCTGGCGCGGGGAATATCCCTGCGGGATACCATGCATTACCTGAAGAAAAGAGATGAGGAAGACCGTACAAAAAATAGCTAGATAAATTGAACAAGGATTTCACACTCAGCAAGATCACACATGACGATGTTTGGAACAAAGACCTACGGCGACGAAAGATCCTCTCTAGGCGAACCCCGCAAAGAACAATACAAGTATAACATTTAAATGGACTTAAACTTTTCCGTGCGTATAGGGACGTATGAAAAAGGGGTGTCAGAACATGTGGGCTAGAGGGCTATGGTGCCCTCCCCCCAAAAAATAGGTACGCGACGCGTACATGTATCAGCGAAAAAATTTGATTCACATTTTGTATTTTCTTGAAAGGAACTAAATAATGAAGATGACATGGGACAATTTAAATATTTCATCACTTATTAAAATAAATATAATAGCAAATAAGATTTTAAAGTGAAACATAATACACATCTAACGGGGCTGTACACAGCGGGGAGGGCAACTGCGCCCCCCCCCGGCCGAGAAAATATAATTAATTTTATACTGTGATTAAGATTGTTACGGATAATTATGCAGCCAGCTATTTAGTAAACTGTCACTTGTGAATTCAATCCATACTCATTGAATTTTCAAAACTTTATTGTGATCATATGAAGCAAAAGTTCTGTCGCTTTTTGTAAACACTTGCCAATGTTGTTATGTTGAGTAAAATACACAAACTATTCAAGGAACACGCATTACTGTAGCAAAGCGTCAATCATATATCCAAGACCACTGAATAGTAGAAAATGTTTTCAAGGTCATGAGTGAAGTATATGATTCAATTCCAATTCAGTGCACAGTTAATGTCTAATGATATACCACACTGTTCGGTTTAACACAGCATATCCACACGAAAACAATTTGTGTTGTGGGAGAATACCGGTTTGAGTAGAAGGTACATGTATCACAAGTTTAGTTTTGTACATTGTGTGCCATTGATCTGATCCACGCATATAATAATTTATATGATTATTGTAGCTGTAAAGTTATTTTCCATACTAATGAATTTAGGTAAGATTGTCTTGCAAATGGGTGGTTCTGACAAAATTATCCAGCCAATATCCAGTACATTTATTCATCATTCTTGTATTAATCTCCAAACAAAAACATTTATGTTAGAAAGCAAAATGAGAGGAGGGAGGGTGGGGATTCTTTTATTAGCATTTGAAAATGTTTGTAAAAATTTTGTTTAATTATTACTAATGTAATATTACTAACCTTTATTATTACTAACCCTTATTGTTATATAGCTAGCGTGAACACCAAACGTGATTGGCTGATTTGTGGTCACGTGACTTCAGATAAATGCAATGTTTCCCGCCGGGCAACAAGTGAAAAATTGTTGCCCGCCCCGACCGGCCACGTACATAAATAAACAAAATGGAGGCACAACTCAGATAATTAGAAACTACGATTTTCCAAGTTTGTGTTCAAATAAAGAATATAAAAGAGAAGAAAAATACACAACAGGATATGCTGCTGAAACCGTTTAAGTAGGTTCTTTTAATTTTAAACTCGTTTACACTATAGAGTTTTTGTCACGAAATACAATTGTTGTATGAATATTGTTGAAGTTGATTTTTGTTCGTCGCTATATAACAAAACACTTAATGCCTGTTCCCTCGGGAAATAGTTAGTTTTGTTTTCCCTCGAATCTTAATGTTTCCCTCGACTTCGTCTCGGGAAACATTGAGATTCTCGGGAAAACAAAACTAACTATTTCCCTCGGGAGCAGACATTAAGTGTATATTATTACTAACCTTTGCTCTAACACTACATTTGCTTAGTTGGACTGTTGTTTTGAACAGTACGGTGGCCCGTTAGGGACACGCTTGTTCCGTAGAAAATCACATTCATTATGTGTACTTGAAGTAGTTTTCCTTAATAGCAGAGCGTTTCTGTATAAATGTGTGGCGTTTCCGTAGAAAATTCAGACGACTTCCGCAGAAATATAGACGCTTTCCGTCCTTTCCGTACAAATGTAGACTTCTTCCGTACAAATGTAGGTGCCTTCCATAGAAATGTTATACATGCCTTCCATAGAAATGTTATACATGCCTTCCGTAGAAATTTTATGCATGCCTTCCATACAAATGTAGACGCCTTCCGTAGAAATCTAAAACTAATGCGTGCGCATAGTCTGGTAACTATGATAACTGCAGTTGCTATATTATGCAAAATGGCGGCATGTAAACAGCGTACGCGCGAATTTGCTCTTCCAAATTGCAATTTTTGTCCCAATGGCGGTCATAAAGCAACAAGTAAGATCGTACAAGCAAGTTTTAGTCACGGAAATCAAAACTCCACATGGGATACTATATAAAATCTATACTATGGCCAGGGGCGGCGCTAACCCTCTTCGAGTGGGGGGGGGGGGGG
>CACRXK020016497.1:0-11320 GCA_902702795.2 Paramuricea clavata | reverse complement strand
ATTAATTAATGTGCGACAGAACACGTTTTAAAAGGAAAGGCAGAAAAGATATGTACAGACACAAGACTACACAGAGGCGTAGCCAGGATTTTTGGTCCTGACCAACAAAAACCTAGATGGGGCCAGGCTTCACTTATTTTTATAGAATTTATTTTCTCAAGGGGGGGCCAAAATTTTACCAGGGGGGGTGGGCCCCCGCCCAGGCTACGTAAAGTGAGCAAAGCAAAGCAAAGTAAAGTAAAGTAAAGTAAGAGTGTGCATGCTAAATCATCCTTACTTGCAGCAGAAAACTAAGCTGAATTGCGAAGTATGCAGCTCAACCCGATCAATAAATTATTTCTAATTTATTAGCTTTCTAAGGGTGCCTTTGTCATCCACCTTAATTAAGACTCAATGTCTGCATGATCACAGAGGACATGAGCTGTGGTAGGAGGGTTGGTTACTGGTTGGCGCTAATCCCAACCCACTCTGTTTTAATTCCCGGTGGAATTAAGGAAACCAGATTACCAGAAGAAAACCGACGACTTTGAAGTGACCCCACAATCTCAGAAGTGAAAGGCATTTGCTCTGATGATTGTGCTAATGAAGCCTCATTATTTGCAAAACAAATAATTTATGATAGTTGCAACACTGCTGGACTCACTTGCATCAATAGCGGCACAGAAATCCCGATAACACACCATTCCTCTTTGCTGTGGATTATTGCCATATTTGGACAACAAAACTTGAGTTTCAGGCTGACTCAATTGCACAGAGAATAACTGGTCAAGACATCTTTCAAATTGGGCACCTGTACAATAAAAGAAATAATTATTGAGCGAGGAATTACTATAATCACATGGAAAGTGGTACCTCAAATACATATTTTGCCATTCAGACCATCTTCCCAATGATATACAAATTATACAAACAAAGTTTTCAATTTTAATTAAACTGAAATATATCCCATGGTTCTAGTTTCACATACTGAAACAATTAGGGCGGGTAGGTCTGATAAATATATTTTTTATGCATTGTTTCAGAGGTGCACATTAGAGGGGAGCCCCCCCCCCCCCCAGCATTCAAAAATCACAAAAAGTTGGTCCCAACTTTCTTTGAGACATCTGTATCAAACGTTGGTCCCGATTTTTTGCCATAAGCGGTATTTAATCCACATGCAACAGAATTTGTCTGTTAATTGTAGAGAACCAGAACATCGGTCCCATATTGCACCCCCCCCCAGCAATTTGTTGAACATGCACCCCTGAATGAAGTATTAGTAATTATTAGCAAACAGCAGACTGAAATAATTAATATGCTGACTTTCGCAATCACTGGGTTGAAATGAGCAGGCGCCAGGTCGCATTTTTAAAGTTCCAAATATTAGCCAAAAGCTATAAGGGCCTGCGAAACAACAAAAGACTTCAAAAATATTTTAAAACAGAGACTTGTAGAAACATTTAGGACCAATCTTAAAAAATCTTGAGGTGAATAGCATATATTATATTTGTGTAGTACGACCATGTGTGTGGGTGTGACAGTGTGTTGTTATGTGTATGTCTCTATTATTATGGTGTTTAGATCACTCATGTAAAATTTTGCTGAAAAGCCTTTTAATTAAGGGATGTGAAATAAAAATCCAATACAATGCAAAGGTAGCCCTCATGGTGACAGGGGCTCCAGAGTGAGTGTGATATCGGAAGACATGATATTAAATTTGGCAATCTCGCAGACTTATTCACTGGTATCCATGCACTTATAGGCAACTAAAGAATTAAAATTTCAACCCAGTGCAGGTAGGATCGGTGCTGACATTCTCACAACCATCTATGCCCCTCCCCTAACTAGTACAATATGAAGCTGTCAGCTTACTTGTAATATATCCTGTTCTCAATCTGTCATAATCCTTGAAATATTCGGTACATCTAACTTTCTTTGCATTCACAGCATTTCTTATCCTGTCCTCAATATGCTTGATACTCACTGACGCTTGCTGCAAAATACAATTGAAATTACCATGATCATGATCATGTATCCATATATACTTACATTAGCTAGCTGTTTTCACAACTGCTAATGGGTAGGGGTGCACCGGAACTCGGTTCCGGCCGGTTAGTTCCGGCCGGAACCCCGATTTTTTAGAGTTCCGGTTCCGGCCGGAACTATAGTAAAAAAAGCATGGCCGGAACCGGAACTCTGTCGTTTTCAGGGAGATAGAATATAAAACTTTTTGTGTCTAACAAAAGGTCACAGTAGGAAGAAAGTTGGACTACGCAAGGGAAATGTACACTATTAACACTTCATTATGACGTTTAACGTTTGTCAGTCTTTTTATTCTGACATTTGCGAACTCTCTACTTGATGATTTGAAGTGTCTGCTTGTCTGGCAGCGGACAAAGTAACATATGACTATATATGGCTTAATAAATTAGTTCCGGTTCCGGCCAGAACTTCCGGCCGGAACTTTTTTCCAGTTCCGGTCGGATCCGGTTCCGGCCGGAACTTAAAAAACCAGTTCCGGTGCATCCCTACTAATGGGACACCAGTACAACCAGCACTTGTGGCGTTGTGGTTGCCATTCTTGCCTTTCAAGCTGGGAGACCAAGTTCATTATCCTCGGTCGGACTTCTGCTCAAGCTAGGTCTTAAAATAATTGAGGAGAGAATTGCTACCTTTACATATTTAACATCAACTTTCGCATTGTCTTGGATTACCCATTTGGGAATTATTAATCCCCTCAGGCCTAAAAAAATACCTGTGCTTCCGGTTCCCGACCGACCCTATTATTTTCTGCCGACCCTATTATTTTTTCAATGTGATTTACTGGGTGGTTGCGGGCTGCTCATACAGCATGCCAAAATGGCGTCTGTTGTCACAATAATTATTGAGCCAAATTGCCTAAATTCGTCCATGGGAAATACGCATCTCTAGTTAATATTGATGTCGGAACTCTACTAGAAATTGCCCAGCAAAAAAAACGCCAAAACCGTGAAAAAAATATTTCGAAAAAAAAATTTCCGACCTACCGACCCTAATTTTTTCACGATATGAAACCGGAACCACAGGTATTTTTCTTAGGCCTCACAATGAGTGAAAAACTATATTCTTGGAAATTAAATCTTCACTCTTTTTGTCATAATTCTCATTTAAAATTGCAACAAAACAGCACAACATCCAATCTCCCACTGCTATTTAGCTATTATGTCATTTATAGTTTTCATTAATTTGAGGTGCTATCATTTAACAAGCGATATATATTTTCAATTTTAAACTGACATTTTAGGCCGATTTTAACACTATACAGTACTACACAACTTTTGCCTAAAACTGTCGCATGCAACCTGCTTACAACTTGAGTCCCATTGTGTAAATCAACGGTTTTCAACTTGGGGGACATGTCCCCGAGAGGGGACATTTGGCAAATTCCTAGGGGACACAAACTGGTCTAGGACTGAGAAAACAATAGTTGAATACAATAGTTGAATACAATAGTTTGTACTATAAACATGTTTGCTTGACTTTCTATCTATTATTTAAAATTTAAATCATTTACTATTTTACTAACTATTTCGAAATTTGTGTTTTTGATAGACTTCAGTGGGCATGCAATTTCTGTTCAGGGGACGTGGTAATTCAATCATGCGAAATCGGGGACACATGAGAAAACCAGTTGAAAACCGTTGGTGTAAATCAAACATACAATTCACCTACGTTGTCGTGGGTGGGTTGTATGCTTGATTTACGCAGTAAAACTCAACTTGTAGGAGCTAAATCGGCATTTTCTCTGCCATTTTGAAGTGCCGAATTAATTTCAATGAACTTCAGAAAATACATGCTGTGCTTGAATATAAACAATAAATTATTTACGTCCAGCTTTACTAACTTACATCTGCGGGTACTCTTTCCTCACTGACCATAATTCTGGAAGAAATAAAGAAATCGTGGATAAAATATATATGCATTCAAATTGCATGATCGGCATGAAATTCATGGTACATTTTTCAACTCGATTTTTGCAATTTTTTGGGCCATGAATTCGCCAATTCGGCCATAAAACTATGTTTGTAAACTAACGGATCGAATAATATTAAAAATCGTGCAAGTTAATTCATAACAATGTTGGAAACTTAAAGCTAAAACGTACCTAAATATCGATGTATCTACCAATATTCGCTGTTTAAAACAGACACCATTTCAGTTGTTTTTCTTGTGCTGAAGATTGATTTATTGTTGTTTCCATGACAACAACGTAACTCTTCCCCAGACTGCTTTATCGAGTTGATCGAGTCGTAGCCACTGAGCTATATAGCTCAGTCTTGCTCAGTCATAGATTATAGATCATACTAGACTTGCTCCAAGCAGGGCCGGATTAACGTTCCGCGGGGCCCGTGGCATATTATCAGCGCGGGGCCCCTCGACCCCCCACCCCCAACCTTCCAACGACACTGAAATCAGTAAGATTAAAAAATACCCTCTTGTGTTTCATGCGTTAAAAAGTTTCCTGTGTATTTACAAACAAAAATAATTATACATCAATAATTTGATCGAACTGAATTTCAACCCAGTTCATACCATTAGCATTATTATTACTTACAGGGGAAAAATAGCTAAACATGCTAAATAGCTAGATTCTGCCGCCTTCCACAAAATTCAGCAACCTTTTAGTATTTAACAGTTTACTGCAAATTTTGGTATTTTCTGACCCCTATGATTTTTTTGGTCTCGCTCTTTGGAGCCCCTTGCCCAGAAAAGGAACAAAAAAAATTGTTTGCGTCCCTGCTTTTGGAGCCTCGCTTTTTAAACCTTGGGGCTTCGTGTTTTTTTATTTGGGGGCCTCGCTTTTAGGGGCCTTGTACTCTTTGGGGCCCCACGCTGTTTGGATCCTGCGCTGAAACAGGAAACAAAAAACCCGTTTCGGGCCCGGCTATTTGGGACCTCGATTTTTAAATTTTGGGGCCTGACGTTTTCTGAGGACCTTGGGCTCTTTGTGGCCCCGCGCTGACACTGAAACAGGGAAGAAAAAAAACGTTTGGGCCCAGCTTGATGGGGCCTCGCTTTTTAAATTTTGGGGCCCTCGCGTTTTCTGGGGGACTTGGGCTCTTTATAGGGCCCCGCACTGGCGCAGTGTTTGGGTCTCGCACTGAAACATGGAACAAAAAAATTCGGAAAAAATAGAAGAGAGTAAGCGCGGGGCCCCCAAAAGCGCGGGGCCCGTGGCATATGCCGCTTCTGCCATATGGTTAATCCGGCACTGGCTCCAAGTCTCTCTTTGTGGAGACCCACTCTATTGTACATCTATATATGTCATATATTGTACATCTACATTGTACCATACCAGATGTCTCACTGTGTATCTACTATCTACCGTATCTACCCTATGATTTTCGTGTCCGCGATTTTCGCGAGGCTATCACGCCAGATGACGCGTGCGACACTTACTGCCAAAATGACGCTTACTGCCAAAATGCGTGATTGCTCACGTTTCATGACTGGATTACACTAGAGGTGTGCAAATCCGATCCGAATCCGATCGGATTCGTTCGGATTTCGAAACAAAAATATACATTTCGGATCGGATCGGATTGATAAAGTTGTTTCGCAGTCGGATCGGATCGGACTTCGATATTCGAAATAAAATGAATTAATTATCCACGTATTATTGCAAGAATTAATTATCCATGCATTTATCAAAGCATTTATCAAAGCATTATCGCGGTTGTCGCAGCATTTTTCGTTTGATACTTCAATTGGACGTCACTTTGTCAGCTTCTTGACATGTATTTCTTGTATTTCTATTGATTTGGTTAAAATAATTCTTCGGATCGGATCGGATCGGATTGGAAAACTTTATTACAACTCGGATTGGATCGGATTCGGATTAGACAATTTCGGATCGGATCGGATTTTAAACATTAGCCAAATTTCGGATTATACACGTCCAATCCGATCCGATGCACACCTCTAGATTACACTTACTGCCAAAATGGCGGCCAACGCGTGCTCATAAAAAATCGCGGACACAATTTTGACTGAGTGAGACATCTGGTATAATCTATCATCTGTGGCTCAGTGGTCGTACACGCGTAAAAATTGAGAAAATCAACAACTTGTTGCAAGTTGGCCGCACAACCAGTGGCGGCGGAACAGGGGGGGGGCTAAAGCCCCTCCCCCCCAGAAGTAAAAGTGGGGGGGGGGGCTTAGCCCCCCAGGAAATTTTGTTTTTTCGGGAAAATTTTTGATAATTAAGAAAAAATTTAGGGTATTTTTGGAAAATTTAGGTATAAGGGGGAAAATTTGCAATATTTTGTTTAAAAAATGTGTATGCCCGGAAAATTTTTTTGTTATAGGTCCGGAAAAATTTTTATCAGCGCCTTTTTTGTATGTGTCCGGAAACATTTTGGTGTATGTCCGAAAAAAAAGTGGCGACGGGGCGGGGGAGAAAATTTTAATCTCCCCAAAAAATTTTACCCCCCCAAAATAAAATATGTTCCGCCGCCCCTGCGCACAACATTGTTCACGCCTGTCGATACCAACTTGCAACAACCTGTCCGTTTTTAGCTGTGTAGCCTCTGCTGTGTAGCGGGTAATTAAAAAATCCAAACAGCCCAACAGCCCATATGTGACCACAGCCCCAATCTCAGAATGAATGATCAGGTGTTGCGGGTTTTTAACGGTTTTTATAAACAAATTTATAGTCAACCAAAACTATTTTAAAAACATTCTTAAATATTTTAGACAAATAAATACATTTTAACAATAAAATATAGTTGACATGATAGTAATACCTTTGCATTCTTTTAATTACTCCATGAGCTCATTTAGAGCGGTTGATGTAACATTTTCTGTGGCCTACATTGTGTGTGCTCATCTATATATAATATTTAAACAGTCAAAGGCTAATCACTGGCAGCACGACCGCATCGCCTTCAAAGTCAAATATCTCCGCTCAAATTTGTCGTACGCCCAAAAACAAATTCGATTACATCTTTTCACAAAGATTTCTCTTTCTAAATAATATGGTTTGATCATAGTTTAGGCAAATTTAGCGACGAACGGAACCAAAATCTCCACAATTTCGGATACTGTTCAAAATACTTAGGGCTGCTCGGGCACGATCGTGGACGAGACGTAATCAATACATACTCACAATAACGCCTTACCGCCTTACGTGGGGTGGGACAGCATCAAGCGACAAACTATAGTCGGATTTGATATGCTGTCCCACCCCGGCTAAGGCGTTATTGTCAGTATGTATTGTTACGTCACGTCCACGATCGTGCCCGAGCAGCCCTAAGGGAGTGGTCATTATTTATGGGGAGAGGGGGGAGGTTGGGAAATGAGAGGGGGGGCAAACGAAGTTTTACCCTTATAAATAGGGGGGTCAAAAAAGTTTTAACACAGAGAAAGGGGGGGTCATAAAAGTTTTTTAACTTAAATACCATGTCTAGCTTGTCTAGAGTTCTGATTTCTATAATCACAAATAGTAAAAAAGAAGACTCTGAAAATGCTATTTCCAACGATCTAGAGACTCAAAATTTTCAAAATTTCCCTGCTTGGCGCCAACCATGGTACCGCCTCGCGATCGTGGGAGTCGGGCCCACTAAGTTTAACAAGCTTTCTACCCCCTGAGTGACCCAGTTGTGGTATTTACATAAACATACCATGCAAGTACACTTAACTGATCAGATTCGGTCTATCAACGCACAATGTAACGCTGTATATCCAAAAATCTGTTTCAGAAAATGCTCACATTTCAGTTCTAGGGGTGGAAAAATACAAAATATTTTCTGGGGGAGAATACCCCCAGACCCCCTTACTACTACATACGATACCACACCAAACTTTTTGTCACCAACAACCATCTGTCGTCTCTACACACTCAATATATTATGGTCCATTTTTGCAGATGCCCACCCCCAGACAAGGTCTTAAAAAAAACCCTGTGTTCAAATCATTTCCCTGTATGAAGACGGGTCATGGTTTAGGATTATGGTAGGACAAATGTTGCATTGCAAAGTAGTAACACATAATATATATTTTTTAATCATATATGGTTGAATCATATTCACCAGGGTAAAACATCATGAGCTAGATTAAACAGATTGTCCTAATATCTAACTTTACCTGCAACGCACACCTGCTTCATTGCTGTTAATTTTGAAAAATTAACAGCAATGAAACAGGTGTGCGTTGCAGGTAAAGTTAGATATTAGGACAATCTGTTTAATCTAGATTCAACCATACATGATTCAACCATATATGATTATCCACACTGGGGGGGGGGGTCAGAAAAGTTTCTACTTTTATGAGGGGGGAGGCACAAAATGTTTGCCTTCAGTCTGGAGGGGGGGTCAAAAAAGTTTTCAATCCTTATTTTCCCTATTTCCCAACACCCACCCCCTCCCCATAAATAATGACCACTCCCTAAGCATTTTGAACAGTATCCGAAATTGTGGAGATTTTGGTTCCGTTCGTCGCTAAATTCGCCCAAACTATGATCAAACCATATTATTTAGGGAGTGGTCATTATTTATGGGGAGGGGGGGTTGGGAAATGGGGAAAATAAGGATTGAAAACTTTTTTGACCCCCCCCTCCAGACTGAAGGCAAACTTTTTGTGCCTCCCCCCTCATAAAAGTAGAAACTTTTCTGACCCCCCCCCCACCCCAGTGTGGATTGAAAAATTAACAGCAATGAAACAGGTGTGCGTTGCAGGTAAAGTTAGATATTAGGACAATCTGTTTAATCTAGCTCATGATGTTTTACCCTGGTGAATATGATTCAACCATATATGATTAAAAAATATATATAATGTGTTACTACTTTGCAATGCAACATTTGTCCTACCATAACCCTAACCCATGACCCGTCTTCATACAGCGAAATTAATTGAACACAGGGTTTTTTAAGAACTTGTCTGGGGGGGGGGGGCATCTACAAAAAGGGACCATAATATATTGAGTGTGTAGAGATGACAGATGGTTGTTAGTGACAAAAAGTTTGGTGTGGTATATCGTATGTACTAGTAGGGGGGTCTGGGGGTATTCTCCCCCAGAAAATTATTTGTATTTTTCCACCCCTAGAACTGAAATGTGAGCATTTAGTCCGAAACAGATTTTTGGATATACAGCGTTACATTGTGCGTTGATAGACCGAATCTGATCAGTTAAGTGTACTTGCATGGTATGTTTATGTAAATACCACAACTGGGTCACTCAGGGAGTAGAAAGCTTGTTCAACTTAGTGGGCCCGACTCCCACGACCGCGAGGCGCTACCATGGTTGGCGCCGAGCAGGGAAATTTTGAAAATTTTGAGTCTCGAGATCGTTGGAAATAGCATTTTCAGAGTCTTCTTTTTTGCTATTTGTGATTATAGAAATCAGAACTCTAGACATGGTAGTTTAAGTTCAAAAACTTTTATGACCCCCCCCCCTTTCTCTGTGTTAAAACTTTTTTAATCCCCCCTATTTATAAGGGTAAAACTTCGTTTGCCCTCCCCCCCGTTTCCCAACTCCCCCTCCCCATAAATAATGACCACTCCCTTAGAAAGAGAAATTGTGAAAAGATGTAATCGAATTTGTTCAGTTGGCGTACGACAAATTTGAGCGGAGATATTTGACTTTGAAGGCGATGCGGTCGTGCCGCCAGTGATTAGCCTTTGACTGTTTAAATATTATATATAGATGAGCACACACAATGTAAGCCACAGGAAATGTTACATCAACCGCTCTAAATGAGCTCATGGAGTAATTAAAAGAATGCAAAAATTTTATACTATCATGTCAACTATATTTTATTGTTAAAATGTATTTATTTGACTAATTTAAGAATGTTTTTAAAATAGTTTTGGTTGACTGTAAATTTGTTTATAAAAACCGTTAAAAACCCGCAACACCTGATCATTCATTCTGAGATTGGGCCGCTGTGGTCATAAATGCTCGTGCTGCGAACTGGCATTTTAAATATGATAAAACACTCATAGGCGTGTTTTAAATAGTACTTATTAATTATCAAGAACAAGAAAACAGCGACAGCGTGTTAAAATTCAAAATTTCGGTGAGTAAAATTATATATACTTACCTAATTCTTAATTATTAGCCGAAAATTATCTCGATAATGCATGCATGGCTCAAATTAACTGCGCACAATAGCGTAAAGAGTTAGTAAGTTAGTATAAGTATAATATGCATGTTAGTTATAATTCATAAGATGCTCAAGCGTATAAATTAAAATTGTTCTTCAGCAGCATATTGAAATAAATGTGTTTGGGGTTGGTTCGAATGAGGTCAAAGGCAAAGCTGCGGCTGTGGGAAATAGACTTTTAAAACACTTTAGAAAAGGTCTTGATTATCTATTTGATATCTAAGCTTTCGTCGTCAACGACATCATCAGAGATAGTGATTCGACTTCTCGAGGTTACAATCACTTCTCGGTTAGAATCGACTTCTCGTTACAATCAGTAACCAGAGAAACCTTTCTTTACCAACTACAAGTCCGCGATACCCAACCAAGCCAAATCTGCTATGATCAGAAACGAAGGAAACCGAATCAATGAAAGAAGTAGCTCAACACATACCAAAGACACACACAACAAAGACTTTGATGAAATTCTTCGTGTCAATGGATCACCCGCAACGAATGATCAAACCTAGCCCTAGCCCCAAAACCAAAACCACCCCAAGATTCGCCCTAACCACGACGCTGAATGGCTATGCTTACAAATACCATACATCTCTAAAGGCCTGATTCTACGACGGCGAATTAAATTGTGTCTGCAAAATACTAATGGTTGCACATGAGCGATTCCATTGCATTTTCCCGACTTTTCCCGCTTTCACAGTGAGTAGCCAACTGATGACTTCTATACTAACTGGTAAGCGAAATTTTTTCTCGTGAAGCCTAATGTATCTAGCTTTACTGCGCATGTACCTAATTCATTTCCAGCGAAAAATTTTGCATTTCACCGAAAAAAGCGCCCGCAGAATCAGGCCTTAACAATGGTTAATTAATTTTTATTAGCCCACATCGTTTTAATTAATTGCTTTTTAACCCAGTTACATACATTGTACATTATCTGACATAAATCCATCCTTGTCGGTGTTTATCCTATACATAAGGGGCGGACCATTAGAAATCCCGGGAGGGGGGGTATAAAATTTTTGCGGCACGAATTTTTTTTTCAGTCTCGTGTCTCTGCAGGAATTTTTTTTAATGCATTTAACCTCTGCACGAATTTTTTTTCAAGACTATTTCTACTTCGCTGTTTGCTTGCACGAATTTTTTTTCTCTGACGTAATGGCTGCACAAATTTTTTTCCAGGCATTTTCCTTTGCACGAATTTT
>CACRXK020016496.1:0-11323 GCA_902702795.2 Paramuricea clavata | reverse complement strand
GAGTTATTTTCATTGACCTAAAAAAGGCCTTGATACTATTGATCACGAAATTCTCATAAATAAACTTGAATGCTATGGAGTTGATTGCAGTGCTCTAGGCTGGTTTAAATCTTATCTGTCTGATCGTAAGCAAAGGTGCTTCGTGAATGATACACTATCCAGTAGCCGTTCTTATACTTATGGTGTTCCGCAAGGGTCAATAATTGGACCTCTTTTGTTTTTGGTCTATATTAATGATTTGCCAAATTGTATGAATGACGGTTTAGCAAGAATGTATGCCGATGATACTAACATAACTTTTCATAGCCATGATCTTTCTGAGTTGGAAGACGCAATGAATGCGGAATTGATCAATCTAAATACCTGGCTACAATCCAATAAATTAAGTCTTAATATTGCAAAAACCGAACTTATGGTCATTGGCTCCCGTCAGAGACTTGCAACCTTCAGTGAAACCAACGATTTAAATGTCTTTGTAGACAACAAAAAGATCAAAAAAGTTCAATCTACAAAGTCGTTATGTCTAACAATCGACGAGCACTTAACTTGGAAAAACCATAACAATAATATTCCCAAAAAAATTTCGTCCGGTATTAGTGCTCTTAAGCGCGTAAGACCTTTCATCAATAGAGAAACGGCTGTGAAGGCATACAGGGGCCTGGTCGAGCCCTATTTTACTTATTGCTCTCCAGTGTGGGATGGTATTGGTTTAAAACTGGGTGAGAAACTACAAAAGCTGCAAAATCGTGCGGCTAGGGTAATGACCAGGTCCTCGTATGAGGTTTCGTCAGCATCCCTACTTTCTGAGTTGGGATGGAGTGTTTTGGCAAAAAATCGCATGAAGCAAAAAGCTATCCTAATGTACAAAGTTAATAATAATTGTGCTCCTCAATACTTGCAGCAGTTATTTACACCCAAAGTGAGCAATCATGATCTGAGAAATTCTCTAAATAACTTGTCTGTTCCAAAACCCCGAACAGACTATTTAAAACGTTCTTTCAGCTACAGTGGTGCTTCCCTGTGGAACAGCTTGTCAGAACAGCTCAGATCAGCCCCTTCTCTCAATTCATTCAAAGTCGAATTGACTAACTTCCTATAGTATACTGAGTATATGGACTCTTGCACGGCAATCATGTAAAACAGTAATTATTATTTTTATCTTTTGACTAACATTGTACATATTTAAATTTGTGTATTTTATTCTTGTACTGATGATTCTTCCGTGTTGAAATAAAGTGTATGTATGTATGTATGTATGTAATCAATCGATACAGTGGCGAGGCAATGTTGGCAAAATTCGTTATAAAGCGCCGATAATAAGATGCCAGACCAAGAAAGCTGCGCAGTTCTCGAACATTGGTTGGGACCGGCCAATTCACAATCCGTTCGACTTTTGCAGAATCAGTAGACACACCGTTCTCCGATATAATGTGCCTAGGTACTCCACTTCTCTCCGCAAATAACTTACATTTCTTCGGTTTCAGCTTCAGTCCGGCGTTTTGTAACCGTAAGAACACTAATACTTCTCGCAGTCTTGCTGTATGTTCTCCAAAATCTCTACCGTAAATAATGATATCATCAATGTATATAAGACAAGTTGACCACTGCAATCCCGCTAAAACTTACTCCATGAGGCGCTGTAAGGTGCTGGGTGCGTTGCGAAGACCGAATGGCATAACGTTGAACTCGTATAGTCCTTGGTGCATAGTGAAAGCTGACTTCTCACGATCATTTGAATCTAGTTCCACTTGCCAATAACCACTCGCCAAGTCTAACGTACTGAAGAATGTCGCGCCGGAAAGGGCATCCAATGTATCATCTATACGCGGTAGTGGACACGCGTCTTTCTTTGTGACATCGTTTAGCTTCCTGTAATCCACACAGAACATTGTGCTGCCATCTTTCTTCCCAACCAGAACAATCGTAGCAGCCCACGGACTAGACGACTTTCGAATCACTCCTTTATCCGACATGGTCTCCAGCATAGCGTCCACTTCTTCCCTTCGATGACCAGGAATACGGCGTGCATGTTGGCGAAGTGGTGAATGGTCGCCAGTGTTGATCTTGTGAAAGATTTTATCTGTTGGTCCAATATACTTACTTGAAAACTTTAAAGTTTATTTAACCACGTTGGCCATGCACCACATATTTGTAAAGTACAATGAGTTGATTTTCAGATGGGGCGTGTTTTACTTACATATTATCTTAACTCACATCCTAGTCGCTGGGTCTCTGGTATAGTGGACATACTGCGTTTAAATCGATAAGGCGAGGATGCCTTTTCGCCTCAGAAGGAAAACTATTCCACAGCATTGCACCACTATACTTAAAACTTCGTTTAAGATAATTTGTTTTAGGTTTTGTAAGTGCTAGATCAGTATCACTACTTCGAATATTATATTCTCCATTAATTTCTTTAATTTTTATAAATTTTTCTCTAAGACTTGTGGCAGACTGCTCCTTAAGAATTTTGTACATCAAAACTCTCTTCATGCAGCCTATGACGTCTTACATCGATCGTGGACCATTGCAGATCCTCCAGTACATTTGCCAGATCCACCAGTACATTTGCTGAGAAATGTCATATCACTCGGACCAGTTGAAAATATATCCTGAAACTCGGTTAGTAAGTGTTTGACCCCTTCTTGGGCTGGTTCGGATAAATGGGGCAAATCTATCTCATCAAAAGGTTTAGCAAGCGTTATTGTTTTACTCATATCTTCATTACCCTGTCACGCATTACTAACTTCATTTACGATAACGGTTTCAATCATTTCAAATATCTCGCCATTTTCACCATTCTCTCTTAAGTGATACATCGTAGCTACTTTAGAGTGTTTGTACAATGTTATTGGTGTTGGAGACGTGTTCACAACCCTCACAAGTATACGATTAACTTGTGGTTGTACTACTGACCGTTCTAATGCTAGATCTGGTGGCCTTTGAAATTTCAAATTTGGTTCAACGATCCCAGAAAAATTTACTCGCGCTTTCTTATCCGACGCAGACACTTTTGCTGGTATGACCATCCCGGGTCTAGCACTATCACCGTCTCTGCTAAAGACAAACGACACCCTACGTTTTGAGTTGAACACGACTTTACAAACACTGGTGCCGAAACATGATTTGCTCGCGATGAAAGACAACCGTTTCCAAGCTCTATAGTAAAATTGTTAGCGCCGAGAAAGTCTACTCCCAATAAGCAATCGTGAGAAATGTCATCGGCAACCAGGACAAGAGGAGAGGCGTAGATACCCGCTACTCTCATTTCTACAACACATTGTCCCAAAATGCTTAAAGGTTGACTGTTCGCGGCAATAACGAGGGGACCAGGGCCAAGAGGTCCATAACATGCTTTAATCTTATCTCATGTACGTATATGGATTAACGTATCTGCTGATCCCGTATCGACTAACATGCTTACTTCTTCTCCGCCAATCTCACCCATCGTGAAAATTGCTGACTCAGCGCTAACACTTTCGATACGTTTAAACTGATTAAATACACTGACCTTCTGGCTCTTCTCTTCATTCGCTGACGTGTGACCCCTCGCCTCAGCCGCTGCTCATTTACCTGCATAATGACCCACCTGCCCGCAGTTGTAGCATTCATTTCCGAACCTTGGTTTCCGGTATTGCATTTGTTTTCGATAACTCGAACTTGAAGTGTCATTTCCGTTCACCTTCATTCCAGAAATCAACTCCTGCATTACTTCCGTGTTTTGCTCGACGATGTGGAGGCTTCGTTCAAGGATTCTGTCTGTTTCATCACTGTTCACTGCCAGGACTTCTGCTGGATTACTGACATAAACAGCTTTCGTTTGCTTATGGTGTTCAACTTGCTCTATGACTTCCACTACGCTGATGGCGAGAGTGACCGCTTCGTCCATATGGCTATTGTGTTTAATTCGAGACCTTTCCTTTTTAATTAAAGACCTTTCCTAATTAACGTGCTCGTGTTTTCTCGATGAGTGATTGTATTTGGTCGTGATTTTAATGCGTAACATTGCAATAGGCTGAAGATGACTCTAGACAGATTGCGTCTACATAATCTTCGCGGCTGTTCGCGCAAAACGTGAGAAATATGTACCATATTGACGCACGACAAGTTGCATTCCTATGACATATTGTTCTGAACCTGGTATCATACCATACCCGTCGAAAATAGAAGCTGTCAACATCACTAGCCCTAGCAATATCTATTTATCTATTTATCAATTTATTTATTTATTGAAAATCAACGCTCTGCCTGGTGAAAGTCAACGTTCTGCCGAAAGTCGTTGGTTAACCCCGGGCACGTGGGCAGGTAAAAGGGCCCACAATAATTGGCAAATGCTGTTGTGGTGACCCTATCCTAGTTGCAAAGCTAAATAAATAAATAAATAAATAGCGAGGTCCCGCAATATATTTCCAGTCAACAACTAAGCGTTTGTCTGTCTAACAACAGAAATGGATTAAGGTATGTTAGATTATTCTTAGTGCAAAATAGTTGGTATATACAAAATTAAGTACATTGACTCGCTCTCTGACGTATATTAAATGCGTGAAAATCGTCGCATATAATTCTTAATCGCATTGTGTACAAGCTATCGAAGCATAGCGTTGCGCGAGGGTGTCCTATTACCTTGTCGACCATGTGGTATTTGCCTGAAGCCTCACTCAATTTTTAATACGCAATGGCTTGGTCATTGAATTTGATACATAACGACGTACAGTTTGAAATGAATCAACTAAGAGCAACGAAATATTGCGAAAGCATCGTTTTTTGGTGTGGTCATGCAGTTACGTTTCGCCGGAACTGATGCTTGGCATATAATAAATAGAGAATAATACATGGGTGCGCGGAAATACCAAATTTATTTCGAGTGTTAAACATGATATCTCACGAGTGAGCGCATGCAGCGAACGAGTGAAATATCATGTTCAACAAGAGAAATAAATCTGGTATTTCCAAGCACCCATGTATTTTTCTCAGTTTATTATATAAAGGACAGTGTTTGTAAAGCGATAATTCTTACAGAAAAGCGATAATTTTCACATGTGAGATTATCATGATTAATCTCACATGTGAGATAATCACTTTTATCAGTGTTCGAAATCTCTATATAAAGCAATATACTTTATATAATAATAGAATACAATCTTTAGTATGTTCTGAAGCTCTTGCAAAACTATATTGATTTGCTTAAATTTGCGTGGTGTCCTAATTGTATTGTATTTTGCATTCATTTCCCTGGAGATGTTAGTAAAATATCGATACAGGGCGTCAGTGTTGAGTTATCTTACAAACTAGTTTCGTAATTGCTTGAAATATACATTTCTTCATTATTGGTGTGTCCATGCTCAGCATGTGGTGGAGTAAGCAGATTTTTTTGGGTCTCTAAGTGTTTTTTCCCCAAGTGTGCAGAATGCAGTTTACGTCGCTCTTGTGGAAACAACTGCGTTGATAAAGCTCTGCTCATGGACGGACTGTTATTAAGATTTGACAGAGCAGTCGAACTCTCCTTTCTTCGAATGGATTCCATTTTGTGGCGAGTTCCTTTTTTCTTGCTGCAAAATTTAATCATTCCTCTTCTGAACGATGGATTGAAAAGAGCGTATAAAAATGGATTGATTACCGCATTAATGTTCGGCAACGTGTTTGCCGCCACATTGAAAAAAAGAGGCGGACCGTTTTGTGAAAACAGACGCCCCCATATTTTCACAAAAACTGGAGTCCAACATATTATGAACACGATAATAAAAACACTGAGACGCCAGGCAGTTCTTGCCTCTGTCATTCTCGTACTTGTCATACCGCCGTCAATTCGGCACTCTTGCTTGCGGATACTCTTTGCATGCCTGTGTGCTACGACGAATATACTTATATAAGAAATAAGGATGGCTAAGACAGGCAGAATATAAATGAAAATGGATATAAAGATAATGTAAGGAAGATTGTTTGGATTTGTTCCTCGTAATAAAGACATACTTCCAATTAAGACAGCTGCGATCCACCCGAGTAGGATGATGATTTTCAACCTGAAGGCAGTTACGTTATTTGTATACCAATAAGGGAAACCGATTTTCAATGATCTTTCTATACTCAGAAGGGTACAGTTAAATATTGATACGGAACAGCAAACGATGTCGATACTATAGTGATAATAATGTAACTCCAGGCTATGACTTGAGTTTGCTATCCATAAAGGCATTGATATCATTTCAACCACAAGATCTGCACATGCAAGACTTACGACGAACATGTTCGCGTGGTTTCGTATTGACTTCTCGACAATAAAAACGGCTACAATAAAACTGTTGCAAACTATACATGCAATTACTAAGATTACAATGAAACCAAGAAAATGCCATTGCTCGGAAGGTTTACTTGGGTATGTAGTATTGTTGTCCATTGTAATAACTTTTCCTTGTGAGCTTCATGACTGTTCATATGTTTTGAACGTGACTCTTCATGTGTTTAAATACGTCTGATAAGGCCTGCTTCGTTTAATTTCTTATCCCTGACTCAGACCTAAAATTTAAAAAAAATTGCACATGTAGCTTGAAATTTAATTCAACAATTTTTCTGGGTTTTTTTGAGTTTGTATCAGCAAAATGATAAATTGAATAGGCTGCATGGCAGAACCGTTTTGAAATTGAAGAGATATAAGAATTCTGTTAACGTTATACATAATTTTAAACTTAATTTAAAAGAAAATTTAATATGAATAATGTTGCGGAAAGGGAACTCGCCACAAATTGGAGAAGAGTCTGCCTCAAGGCCCTTGAAATTGTATGGCAGCCAGGGTAATTTTTGATCACGGTCTCCGCATGCAGTCAGCGGCCTGGAATTGCGACTGACTGAATTTAAAGTTGATTGCCACACTATTTTTATACGCTAATGTTTTCAATGTATTGGACATTTGGAGAAAGTGTGACTGTAAATTTTTTCATCGTTAACATGGAAACATTAATCGAGATGTTATAGAGCTGTTGAAGGCTTGTCCACACAATCATTTAAATTAAAGAGCATTTCGTTGTCCGCTTGATCCATGGAAAAGCATGCATTGTCGGCATTTGCTACATACAGATAACAATTAAGGAGGCTCCCTACAGTTTCCAAAATATGTGTCAGTGTTTCAAACTAAAAGCAATTTAAATTCATTGTTTCTTCTTATACGAAAGGGTAATTTTAACCGACAATCGCCACTCTTAATTCACGATACCTTGAAAATATGACGTCACCATTTATAAGCCCTATATCAACAACAAGAAGTCGTCTTAGCGGACAAAAAACCACGTTGACCTATACCTTTTTTATTGCAGAAATACATTATTGTGAAGTTTTAAATCTTTTTGAAAGTTATTTGAAAATCGCCAGTGCAGTTTACGAGAAACCGAATTTCAGCCGTTAAGATTGCATTTTAGCTTTTGGAAATGTAGGGTAGCGATTGTGTGTTAAAATAACTTTTTTATATAAGAAGAAACAAAGGCCTATGCAAACAATTACTTTTTTTAGATTCAAATAGCTTTCAGTTTAATATATATATATATATAATTTTAAAAAGGTACTGCTATTCGCCCATGCCATTGTCACAGGACTTTCGCCCCTCCCCCCATAGGAGATATGTTCCCCCTCTCAAAAGGAGGGCGAAATTCCTAGGGAGATCATCGAATATTCTAGGAATGTCTCCCCTTTTAGGATATTCGCCCCCCCCCCCTATATGCGACGTGGTTTATTCAAATAATTTCGTGATACTTCCATCTTTTTAGCGCCTTATACACGTTTGGGAATTTAACTCTGCAAAACTAAAGCTTTTTTGTCTTTCTTGAAACGTATTATTGGAGTATTGGCAAGCCATACCACTCAGAGATTTACAAACTAACATTGAAACTGTAAAAAACAGTTTCATGTATACGCGCATTCACTAATGAGTAATGACAACTTATTACCAATACATTTTTGATAATTAACGACAAAATGCTTGTGTAGCCTTAATTTTTTTTTAGGGGGGGGAGAAAATAATTAGGGGGGGGAGCATTTGCCACTCCCCCCTTCTTGACTCCTTCACTGGATAGAGTGCTCAATGGATAACCAGAGCATAATAGAAAGACACAAAAACTTAGCAAGCTTTCCTTGGCATATCCGTGTGCTTGGCAATAAGTATTTTATTTGAAGGCTAGCGTGAAGAAACACTTATGCATTCGCCAGCTTTTCTTATCTTTACTGTAACTCATATTTTAATTTGTTTTACAAATTCGATTCGACTATAATATCGTAATTATACGAATATAATTCTATGGATTACATTGGTATTATATATATTTAAAACGAATTAATGGTATAATACTAGCTTTTAACGTGTTATATGTCAGATAATTTATTAATATTCAATCTTGCATTTTCCTCATTGTACCCATAAACAGTCGCTGCAAAATTGCCTTTCGAATGCTTCATTCACGTTGTTTATGTTTTTTCGATCAACACATGGAAGCACGCATATCATCTTCCCCCGATGAAAACCCGAGCAGTTTTCGCGCATGCTTAGACAATAATTGCGCCGCTTACCTAATAATAATTTTTAGCCGGGACTTCACTGTGGCGCCGTCGTCAAAGAAAGTGTTTTTCACTTCTGAGATCGTGGGGTTGGAATCTCGCTACAGACTCATATGTACATGAGTCTGTCAACGCTCTGCCGAAAATCGGTGCTCCGATTTACTCCCACAGGGCAAGTTGGTACGGTGGGTTAGGATAAACATAGTTAGCAAACTAATATCACAATTATTGTTACAAAAAATAGTTTAGGTTAGTTTACAATGTAAGCTATCGTATGTAAGCGTAATAATTGATGTAATCGGTCAATAAAAAGCCCCATATGTGCATTGAGCAAAATAAATAGTGCATGTAGGCCTAATATAATAATTCCAAGTTCTGAAAGGAACACATTCATTAAATTAAATAAAATTGGACAATCCGTATAACATGATCACTTTAACCTGTCCACATTGTTATTATTATGCTGAAATGAAATACAAATAACGTACGTTTTCTAATAAATAGATTTTAGTTTATATATACAATTGGTTGTTTTACCTTTTATTCTTTGTTCAATATATGTTGTTAATCTTTTCTTTTCCTGGCGACTTTAATTAACCTAATAACTCCCATATTCTGCTCGAAATTTTGACTTTCCGTTTCAACATCCAAGTTTCAACTGTTGTTCTCGAACAGCATGCACCTGTCATTATTTTTCCTACAAGTCAATATAATTAAGCCGTCTGACGTATATGAATTGTTCCAATATTGCGTTGCCAATCAGATCTCATGTACGTCAACTTGTTACTAAACTACTGAACTGTTCAATTTTACTCTAAAATATTACGTAGTTAATTTTTGATAATTTCGAACGTAGATTTCAGACATGAAATGAACGTGAATGATTTATTCGTTAACAGTGCTGAATCGGAAAACTTCTAACTTTCATACCTGCGTAAGTTGGGTTTTTTTTAGATCAGGAACTGTGCAAGCTCAAACAATATAAAGTCGCCGTGTAAAATTCAGTTAATCTTCACGACAAACCCACTTAGCATGGTCCTGTCATATAAGTGTGCGTTTGCTATAAAGAGTACAGTATTTTGACAGGTATTTCCAACACATTTGCTTCATGCACGGGATATAAACTCAATGCAGCAGGCTAAAAATAGTTGAGAACAATAAGCGGGGTGAAGAGTTATGGAATATGTAAACAAAGTAGTCAGAAAAAGCATCTTTTTGTGCCCTTCAGATATTGTGATGCAAACTGTTTCTAGATCAGTTGCAAAGGACCTATTCACGACTGTGTTTTTGAAGAAGAATAGCTACTTTTACTGATTAGGGAGTTTAAGCTGCACGTTTCCGGGAACGGCAAACGGCAGGTTCGAACTTTCTTGGCGAAGTTTTCGTTTCATATTTTCTGTCTTGCGCCGAACGAATAATTATTTATTTCAGTTTTAAAGCAGCAAGTTTATTTACTCTTCATTGCTTGACACCGTAAAATTGTTCTTTGCTTGGCGTTTGCCGTTTGGCCTATAACGCGATGCTTAAACTCTCCATTACGTCGATTACTAATATATTTTTCTTGGGCGTTAAGGCTGCTGTTCTTAATCAAGAGACTTTCCCAACAAATCAAAACTTTGGTTACTTTGCCAACTATATATATATATATATATATATATATATATATATATATATATATATATATATATATATATATATATATATATATATATATATATATATATGTGAACAGGTTTTTGGAATCATGCCTGGTATAAAAAATTAAAAATTTTGTCCCGTTGAAGAAGCCTTAACCGGCGAAACGTTGGGACAAAATTTTTTAAATTTTTATTGCCTGTAGAAGTCTTTTTTAAATTTTTTAAATAAAAAAAATTATATTCATATATATATATATATATATATATATATATATATATATATATATATATATATATATATATATATATATATATATATATATATATATATATATATATATATATATATATAAAATAGTTTGTGTAGGGTTATAAAAACCAATGATAGAGTGCTCAATGGATAACCAGAGCATAATAGAAAGACACAAAAACTTAGCAAGCTTTGTTTGGCATATTTATATATTTATATATATATATATATATATATATATATATATATATATATATATATATATATATATATATATATATATATATTTCTGGAACGATGCTCTGAACGACTGAGCTGAGAACTGAGAACGACTTGTTAAGTTATGATGTTAGTTGCATTTCGGAGGTTAGTCCTTCAATGCGTAAAGCCAGCTATTAGTCTGGCAATGTTGTATGTGAATGTTGTGGTTTCCCACGTTTACGATTCCACTCGTGTAACGTTATGTAGTGGTTTTCGAGTTGTTTTTCAGACGAGTGTATACCAAACCAGGCAAGCAGAAAATTCTACTTGACCGCGGCTGGGATTCGAACCCGCAACCTTCGTATTTCTAGAACGATGCTCTACCATCTGAGCTACAAGGTCAGGCTGAGAACGACTTGTTAAGTTATGATGTTACACGAGTGGAATCGTAAACGTGGGAAACCACAACATTCACATACAACATTGCCAGACTAATAGCTGGCTTTACGCATTGAAGGACTAACCTCCGAAATGCAACTAACATCTTAACTTAACAAGTCGTTCTCAGCTTGACCTTGTAGCTCAGACGGTAGAGCATCGTTCTAGAAATACGAAGGTCGCGGGTTCGAATCCCAGCCGCGGTCAAGTACAATTTTCTGCTTGCCCGGTTTGGTATACACTCGGATGAAAACAACTC
>CACRXK020016495.1:0-11325 GCA_902702795.2 Paramuricea clavata | reverse complement strand
AGCCTGTCACCCCAACCACCAGCCCAACCTAAATTTGTTACATTCTTAATATCGCCATATTTGGAATGAAAAGAGACTTTATATGAATTTCTAATTTAAAATTTTTGTGTGATTTGTTTAATACTTTCTCTTTGTGGTCAACAATTATAAGCCGTTATTGTACATTCATGTATTTACTGTAATAGTGTACATAACCTGTGATCCGGCTGTTTTACTTTATTGTGCATGTCTTTTTAATTCACTTTAATGGTGCAACCATTTTCATTAACTTAACATGTCATGATAAAGAAGTGGTAAACAATCTTAAAAAATTCAAAATAGTAATAATTTAACATGTGCACGACTCTACCAATTCGTCCAGCAAGTCTATGTATGGCTGCTTCCTTTTCTGCTTTATACTTGAAGTGTCAAGTTCGTAGTGCTTGCAGATTTCCTGTAACATTGCTATAGAAAACTTTGAAAGCTTGGACGCGGTGGCCATTTCGCATATGTTATAGGATTCGTATGTGATTGGGTGTTGGATAGAAATATCATTCAATATTTCTTCACGCATTTGCTGAAGCTCTTTCTCTGCCATGGCGGAGACCAAGTCATCAAGGTCATCGTCATCATCGAGGTCAAGATTCGAAGCTGATGTAACTTGAATCGATTTCTTGGCGGCTGTACGGGAAAAGAAGCTGGTAATCTGCTGTGATGTCAGGTATTCATTAGACAGGAAAAGAAGAGAACCATCTGCATTGCGCGCTTTTCTCATCGATTTTGAGACATCACTAGCATCTGCTTTTTGCCCTGTCTGCTCGCCAAGAAGAAATATGTCGATGAGGTACTTTTTTTGCTTCTCATTGAAACGGTGTCGACTTGTGGAAACACGTTTTAGCGCCCATCCCATCTTTATCGAAGGTACCTTTGATTCTTCAGCAATCTCCTCGACTTGCCCTACTATGGATGCAGCCCCACTTTCTAGATTTTCAGCATAGCGTAGCATTGCTTTATCAAGGAATGACTCCCTCTCGAGGGCGTACTTGTGCCTGCCTCCATCCAGATGCTTCTGGAGGGATGAAAACCGTTGGAAGGTTTTCACACATCCATCTTCTGGACAGGTGAAAAGCGTATCCTCGTCTGCGTCGCTGCTGTCGTCGTCGGCGGATGTCTTCGTGTCTTTGTCTTTGGCGACATGACATTTCCTTGGCGTGACTTCACAGAATACAAGATTAGTGCTGGGGACATCGGTAATCTTGGTAAGCGATGGAAGTTCAGTCTTCTTCGTTTGAGTGAAATTGCTATAGGGAACGCTTTTACCATGTCCAACGTCATAAGCTCTCCAAACCTTCATCTCCTCGGTCTTGAATTGGATGTCATTGATAAGGCTAACACCTTCCCATTTTGGAAAAGGACTAGGGTCAGGGATGGTTAGAGGACCACACAGTATAGTCGCAACACCACGTACACCGCCATTGGACTCTATAGCTGATTTCATGTCTTGTGCAGACGAGATGTCATGGCCAGAGTTGAGGTATGAACGCATATGATTCTTTATAGAAGCAGCTTTGCGATCACATGGTCCCTTCCCGCCTTGAGGATCAGAAAAATCCATTCGCACGCACACATTGTGCTTTACGGCGAGTTGATGTATCCCAAGTATGGTAGCAGCGCTGTGGTAGCAACCAGCGTTGTCCTGTCTGAAGCTCACAGATTTCAACCCAGGTATTGCAGTCTTTAGCTTTTCGATTACATCATCGATGACGGCCAACACATACAGGCTGTCTTGGTTACTTTTCTGAAACACGTGGACAAGAGTCAGCGTCTGCAAGGTTTTTCCAGGAGGCTTTTTCATTGCCACACTAATGTGCCAGGAGAGGCCTCTCTTACCAAACCAGTCCGCCTGGCTCTCTCTGTACTTTCTTGGGATGAACTTCATTGCCCAATCTAGCACCACCAATACAGAGCTGTCATCTACTGCTTTCAGGATGTCAAGGCGGGCCTCATCTTGATTGATGAAGCGTAATATGTGTGCTTTCCAGGCTTCTATGTTCTTCTTTGACTGCGCCACCACAAACTTCATTTCTTCTTTGTCTTCGTGAGGAATCCTAGCCTTTTCCACCTGTAACTCTAATTCTTGGACAACAGCAGGAAACAGGTTGCACCTATCACAAACTAGATCGTGCTGATGATTACACGTGGTGGTAAAATTGGAATCGTTAGCAAGACTGAGGGCATAAGGTCTACAATGATCAGGGACCCTTGAAGTTGATGACACATGAACCTGAAAAAAACACAAACATCACATAATTAATGTATCAGCTATAACAATTCATCGTACATAAACTACGGCATTTTGATGAAAGCGCTAGGACGCGGCGCCCATTGTTAAGGACATCTAAGTTCATTTTTCATTAACTTGATTGGGAGAAAGAAAAGAAAAGAAAAGGAACGAAACGAAACATGTAATCATTTTCTCAAGGCATTTCGTCTAATAAAAAATTCTTTAAAAGGTCACTGACCTTGTAATCACTTTTAAAGTAACGCTTTGCCAGTTTCAGCTTTCTAATCTGCTCCTTGGACCATGTCAGACCAAGTTCATAGACGTCACCTAGCTTATCTACGACTGTAACCATGTCATCAAATGCTTTGCCACCTTCTGCTGAGAAGTAGTCGAGGCCTTGAAGCGAGGTGCGGGTAGATGCAGAACAAACGTCTAGTATCCTGCAAAGGCTACTACGGCTCAAAGGGGAACTAAATCCGGTCTCCGCACAGTAGCTCTGATACTGCTGAATTATCTGTTCTGGTATGGAGTTTCTTATGACGTTTGGGATCTTTATTTCAGTGGTAGAGAGCTTTAAGGTTTTCTCCCCAAAGGGCAAATCTTGTATTACCCTTGCACTGGTAATGAAAGCCAAAAAGTGGTCGAGCTTCTCTGGAGGTACTTTAATTCTGACGTGTTTCTGGGGAGAAATGTCAGCGCCTCTGCCATGTAGCAACAGGTGGTGTCTTGCAATGCTATATCGATAGCGAGTTATATCTGGAATCCATTGTTGAACAGTTTTGAAGCTGACCTTATCGGCAAAGATGGAGAGAATTTGTCTGCGACTGCTCCAATGGCTGGCATTCTCGTAGCATGCTGTTAAAGCTTCTAACAGCATGCAATCCGTGTCATCATTTTCATCTAGTTGCCTTTCTTTTATTGCTCTGAACAGCATCTCAGAATTATTGGGTGCAATTTCTTCAAGGGTAGCGAAGACAACCTGTCTGGCTTTCCGTAAATAGTGCCTCTTGGTTCGTCCTGCAGCTTCTTCCCATGGTGTCATCATTGAGGTTCGAATTGGACTTACATCTCTTGCAGCAAGAAAGCAGTTTAGCTTACCCTTTGGAGTAGATGTAGATGGTTCCTCATCATATTCGCTGGTCATTGACAGGTCGAAGGCTTGGGATATAGCAGAAGGTGAGAATAGCGTTGACGGCACAGTGCTCATTGGGGTAACTGGGATATGTTGATGCTGCAGGGCTTTGAATGGATTTTCAGGAGAGTCATCCTACAAATTAATTTTAATCATGTAAGTGACCATGCCCCCTGATATGCCCTACATCTAATATTATTTTATTCTCTCTATCACCAGACGATTTTACTCTTCCAGGGGAGAGGCTAGTGAGTGTCCCTCAATGGGCTAACCAAGCAGTCTGCCAATGCTGCATTCCTTTCAACCCTTTAATTGGCAATGTGCCACAGTGTTTGATTTAATTTGCTTTCCATGGCGAAGGAAAAACCTCATTAGGTTTTAACATCATAACCTATATACTACCTGTAATGTTGCTGTCTTTAGTTGTGCTTCCAACTTCGCAAGTGCTGTGGTGGGAATAGTTGGTCTAATCGTCTTCATTTTATCTCGGCATGTCCTGCATATTCCTAGTAAAGTAAACAAAACATATGCACATGAAATGAATGAACTGACGCACCCAACTAATACAAACAATAATAATACAAACAATTACCGGAACCAGCTTGAATAAACACACCAGTCTTTTGTAGTACTGTTTCAGAATCTTGTTTCCCAAGTCCCCTGTCTCCCTTTGGCCATATTTTTCTACTTCCTTTCCCGTGGTTAGATAACGCAGCTGGTATTCTACATCTAGTTGATCCCCTTGTCCATCCCAATCCAAGTTTTGCACGATGCTGTGGACATATTGTCATGTTGTCAAAAGAGTTTGGCATTTTAAAAATTGCCGCTCGACACAATATCAGGTCTATCTCGTTTTGTGGACCAAAAAACGAGAAGGATGCTAGATGGTTCGCAATATCTTTTGTACATGATGTCAGAGGAACAACTTGCACTTCGTGTTTTCTATCTCGACTGTCAGAACCACAGATTCCTCCTACTAATGACTTGAATGAACAGCAAACCTCCATTTAAGTTAGACTATTGAACTGATACCCATGCGCGTCGTTGGGAGGGCCAAAATACATGTAGAAAGTCAATCAATTACATGCCCTTAAAATCTATGAAAAAGTTCTGAATAAAAGCAAAAAAATAGTATATGCAAGGAAACAGCGGCCATTTATTTTTAAAAAATCTATGTTGATCATCATGGGCTTCCTGTGGCGATTGTGTTGAAATTTAAAACTTGTAAACATGGTTAACATGCCCTCGGGGACTACATCTATAAAACCAAGCCGAGAAGATCATAAAACGCAATTTTTACATCAAAACAGGTATGGATTGCACACAATTTACATTATTAATACTTTCTATACTTTTTTCAAACCGTTTCATCGACTTATAAATCAAAATAAACGGTATTTCGTCCTAGTGTCTTTTGACCTGAAAGGTCGCAGGAGTACAATTTCACCACAGTTTGATAGCCTGAAACGTCACACACAAACATTTGCCCAAAGATTCCTTTCCATCAGATGAAAGACCTTTATTTCAACATTCATTCGCCGGAGTTTCGAATTATTTAAAGATAGAGCACATTCTCTATAAGACTTTTTATAAGACCCATTTTTATCGATACAAAATATGGGCTTCGAGAATAAAATTGTTTGGAAAGTATAAAATCGCGTGATTGTCCCCAAACTTGCCTAAATGATAGTCAAGTGATTATTTAACTAGGATTAGGAATTATATTTGATGCGGGGTGCTCTAATTGTCCATAGAAGCCCACCAAAGTGGGGCTAAAAATCACCCGTCCGAACGGCATTTTCGGCGGTGTTCGATAATTTGCATATTTCTTCAGAATACAATGATATTTAACCAAACCAACTATACAGTTGTTCTTAGGAAACATTACCCTTCCAGACTTGAAAGTATGAGAGAAATGGAATTCTTCAAAGTTTGCCATGAATTTTGAATTTTGCTTGATTTTTACGGACAGTCACTCTTAAGTGTCCAAGTATATCTTCAACACGCCAATGTCTCGGAGATGATCTTTCCTTGCTGTTCATGGTTGGAATGACGATGTGAATTAATGATGATTGTTTTATACTAATTCTGCAAGCCCCTCTAAAAGTGGCGCAAGTACCAACCCTAGAAAACCACTCCCGCGCTGAACAAGAATTTTCCTTTTCTTTCTAAAACTCCTACTGCTGTCCGCCAAGTCAGCGAGGTCATCTCTAAATGGTTCAAGTTTGTTCAATGTTCCTTTAGGATATGTAAAGTTTTCCAAGCAATTACATAGAAAGCGAATCTGTTCATGAGATGCAGAATTCAACAAAGCTTGCTGTTGAATTGGATGAGAAATACACAAGAGCTCCACAAACGGTCTGTGTTTGATATAACTGCTAGTCATCTCTGTTCGGCGGTCAGCGACGGAATGAAGATTTAGTTGGAAATAACATATTTATATATTAACGAAAATAGTATCTTAGGATATCAATATCTCAGGATATCAGTATTTTAGGATATCAGTATCTTAGGATATCATGAGTATCTTAGGATATCATGAGTATTTTTTAGGATATCAATATCTTAGGATATCATACAATATCTTAGGATATCATACAGTATCTTAGGATATCATACAATATCTTAGGATATCATACAGTATCGCAATTACATAGAAAGCGAATCTGTTCATGAGATGCAGAATTCAACAAAGCTTGCTGTTGAATTGGATGAGAAATACACAAGAGCTCCACAAACGGTCTGTGTTTGATATAACTGCTAGTCATCTCTGTTCGGCGGTCAGCGACGGAATGAAGATTTAGTTGGAAATAACATATTTATATATTAACGAAAATAGTATCTTAGGATATCAATATCTCAGGATATCAGTATTTTAGGATATCAGTATCTTAGGATATCATGAGTATCTTAGGATATCATGAGTATTTTAGGATATCAATATCTTAGGATATCATACAGTATCTTAGGATATCATACAGTATCTTAGGATATCAGTATCTTAGAATATCATACAACATTTTAGGATATCAGTATCTTAGGATATCAGTATCTTAGGATATCAGTATCTTAGGATATCAATATCTTAAGATATCAATATCGTAGGATATCAGTATCGTAGGATATAATTTTCTTAGGATATCAATATCTTAGGATATCAGTATCTTAGGATATCAGTATCTTAGGATATCAATATCTTAGGATATCAGTATCTTAGGATATCAGTATCTTAGGATATCAATATCTTAGGATATCAGTATCTTAGGATATCAGTATCTTAGGATATCAACATCTTAGGATATCAATATCTTAGGATATCAGTATCTTAGGATATCAGTATCTTAGGATATCAGTATCTTAGGATATCAGTATCTTAGGATATCATACAATATCTTAGGATATCATACAATATCTTAGGATATCATACAGTATCTTAGGATATCATACAGTATCTTAGGATATCAGTATCTTAGAATATCATACAACATTTTAGGATATCATACAGTATCTTAGGATATCATACAGTATCTTAGGATATCAGTATCTTAGGATATCAATATCTTAGGATATCAATATCTTAGGATATCAGTATCTTAGATATCAATATCTTAGGATATCATTATCTTAGGATATCAGTATCTTAGGATATCAATATCCTAGGATATCAGTATCTTAGGATATCAGTATCTTAGGATATCAGTATCTTAGGATATCAATATCTTAGGATATCATTATCTTAGGATATCAATATCTTAGGAATATCAGTATATCTTAGGATATCAGTATCTTAGGAATATCCGTATCTTAGGATATCAATATCTTAGGATATCAGCATCTTAGGATATCAATATCTTAGGATATCAGTATCTTAGGATATCATTATCTTAGAATATCAGTATCTTAGGATATCATTATCTTAGGATATCATTTTCTTAGGATATCAATATCTTAGGATATCAGTATCTTAGGATATCAGCATCTTAGGATATCATTATCTGAAAATTTCAGTATCTTAGGATATCAGTATCTTAGGATATCAATATCTTAGGATATCAGCATCTTAGGATATCAGTATCTTAGGATATCAGTATCTTAGGAATATCAGTATCTTAGGATATCAATATCTTAGGATATCAATATCTTAGGATATAGTATTTTAGGATATCAATATCTTAGGATATCAATATCTTAAGATATCAATATCTTGGGATATCAGTATCTTAGGATATCAATAAGTTAGGATATCAGTATCTTAGGATATCAGTATCTTAGGATATCAATATCTTAGGAATCAATATCTTAGGATATCAGTATCTTAGGATGTCATTATCTTAGGATATCAGTATCTTAGGATATCATTATCTTAGAATATCAGTATCTTATAGGATATCATTATCTTAGGATATCAATATCTTAGGAATATCAGTATCTTAGGATATCAGTATCTTAGGATATCAATATCTTAGGATATCAGCATCTTAGGATATCAATATCTTAGGATATCAGTATCTTAGGATATCATTATCTTAGAATATCAGTATCTTAGGATATCATTATCTTAGGATATCATTTTCTTAGGATATCAATATCTTAGGATATCAGTATCTTAGGATATCAGTATCTTAGGATATCATTAGGCTATCTTAAAATTTCAGTATCTTAGGATATCAGTATCTTAGGATATCAATATCTTAGGATATCAGTATCTTAGGATATCAATATCTTAAGATATCAATATCTTGGGATATCAGTATCTTAGGATATCAATATCTTAGGATATCAGTATCTTAGGATATCAGTATCTTAGGATATCAGTATCTTAGGATATCATTATCTTAGAATATCAGTATCTTAGGATATCATTATCTTAGGATATCAATATCTTAGGATATCATTATCTTAGGATATCAATATCTTAGGGATCATACAATATCTTAGGATATCATACAGTATCTTAGGATATCATACAGTATCTTAGGATATCAGTATCTTAGGATATCATACAACATTTAGGATATCATACAGTATATTAGGATATCATACAGTGATCTTAGGATATCAGTATCTTAGGATATCAGTATCTTAATATCTTAGGATATCAGTATCTTAGGACATCAGTATCTTAGGATATCATTATCTTAGGACATCAATATCTTAAGATATCAATATCTTAGGATATCAGTATCTTAGGATATCAGTATCTTAGGATATCATTATCTTAGGATATCAATATTTTAAGATATCAATATCTTAGGATATCAGTATCTTAGGATGGCATAGTACAAAACATGGACTGGACTGGACTGGACAGTTGGACTGGACTGGACAGTTGGACTGGACTGGACAGTCGGACTGGACTGATTTTTACATTTTCTCTATTTTTGACTTGCACAAAAGAATATTTCATCACAGAATAGATATACCATGTCAAGTCTATTTTGTGATTTTATCAATGAACATTGTCTGATGTGACGGGAGTCGATTGGTTGCAGTCAAGAATATAGCGTTTTGCACCTGAATTACTTTTGATTTTCAGAAGTTGAAATACTTGGTTATCATTCCATGTTTCGCGCACCAATATAGGTTAGGGTTGGGTATTGGGGTTAGGGGTTAGGTTTAGGGTTGGGGTTAGGGTTAGGGTGTGTATATATGTGTATGGAGGTATCTAGTAACTTTTCAATACACTATAATATCCATTACATAAGGTTTACTATATTGGTGCGCGAAACATGGAACGATTACCGTAGACCCTCGACCGTCGATGTTTCCCGCCTCGGTTTCGCCTCGGGAAACATCGTGACAGTCTCGGGTCCACAAAACACACTGTTTCCCTCGGTCTCAGTAAATAAGTGATAAATATTTCAGTCTGCATAGCCATAGGAAGATCGATAATAAGGGGGAGGAGCTCATATTCATGTATTCATGTCCGCAGACCGTAAAAACTATCAATTTCAAAAGAAGTGAATAATGCAAAACCCGAATATATGAATATGAGCTCCCCAATTATCGATCTTCCTACGCCTGTGTCAGTCTGCGAGCAGTCAACCATATATCACTGTGGCTATAATAATATTGGAAAATAAACTAATGGTAAGGTTAAGCTAACCCAGCTTCATACATTTTAGACATTTTTACATCAAAAAGCAGTTTAAATTACAAATCAGTTTGTCGATTGCATTCATAAGCAGAATGTAATATTTTTCAATTCAAATATACTATTATATTGTTTGTCTAACTTGAATAAATGTTACCAGAGATTTGCCAGGCGGAAAACGAATTCTTATGATAAATATGAGAGCCCAACATATAACTTTTAACAAAGCCATTAAAACAGTTAAGATTCTACAATAAATATTCTTTAAAATCTTAACTGTTTTAATGGCTTTGTTAAAAGTTATATGTTGGGCTCTCATATTTATCATAAGAATTCGTTTTCCGCCTGGCAAATCTCTGGTAACATTTATTCTAGTTAAACAAACAATATAATAATATATTTGAATTGATAAATATTACATTCTGCTTATGAATGCAATCGACAAACTGATTTGTAATTTAAACTGCTGTTTGATGTAAAAACATGGGCGTACCGGAAGGAAAAAATTAGGGGGGAGGGGAAGAAATTTGCCCGACTTTTCGTGATTGTGCCCGACCAGTACCAAAAACATTTTTTCCGGAAAAATTATTTCGGCGACCCTCCCGTCGCCAAAAAAATTTCGGTCAGTGTACCATTTTAGGGGTCCAAAAATTTTTCCGGACATACCAAAATTTTTCGGAACATCACAAATTTTCCAAACAACACAAAATTGACCACAAAATTGACTGAATTTCCGACTAAATTGACAGAATTTGTCCCATTTATTTTTGTTACAAACCAAAATTGCCCGACTGTTGATCAAATATTGCCCGACTGCCCAACAAACTGGGGGGGGGGGGGCTACCCAGTATCTTAGGATATCATTATCTTAGGATATCAATATCTTAAGATATCAATATCTTAGGATATCAGTATCTTAGGATATCAATATCTTAGGATATCATTTTCTTAGCTAGGATATCATTTTCTTACCCGGGATATCAGTATCTTAGGATATCATTATCTTAGAATATCAGTATCTTAGGATATCAGTATCTTAGGATATCAGTATCTTAGGATGTCAATATCTTAGGATATCATTATCTTAGGATATCAGTATCTTAGGATATCAATATCTTAGGATATCAATATCTTAGGATATCAGTATCTTAGGATATCAGTATCTTAGGATATCAGTATCTTAGGATGTCAGTATCTTAGAATATCATTATCTTAGGATATCAATATCTTAGGATATCAGTATCTTAGGATATCATTATCTTAGGATATCAATATCCTAGGATATCAGTGTCCCAGGATATCAGTATCTTAGGATATCAATATCTTAGGATATCATCCAGTATCTTAGGATATCATTTTTCTTAAGATATCAATATCTTAGGATATAATCCCTATCTATCCATTGGGATACATTTAGTTATGCAAATTTTTTGTTCGCCTAATCCCTTAATTACCTACACGCCACCTTATCACTTGGCAACACATAACAACGCAGCAAAGTTTAAAACATGTTTCTTAATACAAATAATAGACTATGCAGGTGAAAGGACACTGTATTTATAGTGATGTTACTGTATTGTGATGCTAATTGATTACGTTTGGCCCAGACCTGCGCGCGTTAATTGGTCGCACTACCTGTCACAGTTGGCCCAAGTTGGCCCAGGCCTGCACGCGTTAATTGGTCGCGCTACCTGGTGTCATAGATTTTGGAAGCTCATTATAAAATCCGCCAGATTTTTAGCCGAACAAAGTGACGTCATAGATTTTGGAAGCTCATTATAAAATCCGCCAGATTGTTAGCCGAACAATGTGACGTCATAGATTTTGGAAGCTCAT
>CACRXK020016494.1:0-11326 GCA_902702795.2 Paramuricea clavata | reverse complement strand
ATATATATATATATATATTACATATATATATATATATATATATATATATATATATATATATATATATATATATATATATATATATATATATATATATATATATATATATATATATATATATATATATATATATATATATATATATATAATATATATATATATATATATATATATATATATATAAAGGAAAATAAAACCAGGTCAATAAATAAAGACAACAAAATCCTTTAACTCGTTCTATTCTTTTAGTTCTCCGCTTCAGTTAGATATAAACATGATGTCATTGATGAACAACTGCCTTCGCCAGCAGACTCCGTATCTTGGATTCTATAAAACAAAGAAAAAGCAAAGTTTATCTCAATAACTAAGATAATAACTAATCAGAAGACAAACAATAACTAACAGTGTAAGAAGAATATCGACGATTATTTCCTATCTGCATGACGTTTCAACAAATTCTAGTAGGTTAATCCAGGTTATTCCAGGGTAACCGTAGAAATTCCCAGACTTTCGAAAGTCGTTAATAATAACTAGTCAGAAGACAATAAAGAACTAATCATGATAAGAATATCGGTAATTATTTCTTATCCAACGTTTCAACAAATTCTAGAAGGTTGGAGGTTATTCCAGCTAGGTCCAACCATAGATTCCTAGACTTTCGAAAGTCGTTAATTATTTTTTAAATATTAATATTTCCTTCCGCCGAAGGCGAACATCAAAAATAGGCTAGCTCGTAGCACTTTTCATATTGTTTAATTAAAGTCACGGCGATGCATGTATAACGAAGATTTAAAATGTCCCACAAGCATTTCCGCTCACTCCGTGTGAAGACAATGAGCTGTCAGTTCAATAAATTCCCGTATAGCTAAGTAAACGATAAAACTTTAGGAAAAGCTTATGTACAATGGGTCATGATGTAGCAGCTCCAACAAGGTCTTTTATGATTGGTCAAATAGATAGTTAAATATTAATTATATTATAACTGTACCTAATTAATGATACAGATTAAAGTTGGACAAGCAGTTTTGGTTGAGTTGAGCCGTTGAGGGATTAGCAGTGAAAATCTTTAATCCTACATTTATTGCGACAAAAGCACATTTTTTAAAATGCAAACATATTGTTATTATATACTTGTTATGAAAAAAGATAATTAGAATCGTATACAAAATGATTGATTATCGTATACAAAGTTTTAATTCGACGTTTGGGGCAATTAAGGCCCTTTGTCGGCTCCCGTTCCCGACAAAAGGGCCTAGCTCATGTACTTCCCGATCCCCCCCCCCCCCCCCCCCCCCCCCCCCCCCCCCCGCCAATAACTTCCCGTCAAAAAGTCTTCCCTCGAAACGACGAAATTCTGTTTGTATTTTCCAGGTAGTTGTAATCTCTCTTAATCTGCAGCTTTAGTTTTATCGCCGCTACCTACATACACTGTCAAAGACCGTTCGAGCCGATTTATTCTACATAAAGCTGGCGTGGTTTGTGTTTGAACTGGCAGAAGAAGATTAAAACCACACCATATTTTCTGTTTCTTGGGGGAAAGAGAGTACAAAAGATAAGGCAACTCAAACAAATATATACTTACCCGCCTATTTGTATATCAGAAGGAGTAGCCTGAACAGGAAGCTGTGTCTCCTGAGGGGCCACACACTCTTCTGCATCGTTTGCCTGTGAACGCTCTTCTCTATGCTGCAAATGCTCTTCTCCGTCATTTGGCTCATGTAAACGCTCTACCCCATCATTTGCCGGCTCATGTAAACGCTCTACCCCATCATTTGCCGGCTCATGTAAACGCTCTACCCCATCATTTGCCGGCTCATGTACACGTTCTCCGTCATTAGGCCGCTGTATCTCGTGTAGAGCCATACGTTCTTCTATATCTCTTCTATGAACTCTACCTCGTTCTCCTGCCGATTTTTTCTGGATTTTACGAACCAGGAACAGCACCAGGGTAACTATGGCTAGGAAAGCGAATGCCGAAAGAGCCGATACCGCAATGATAGGCCCTAATTTCATACCATGTCCATGGTTTTCACCAGAAGGGGGTTGGTCCTCGTCCTCTGTTTCATGTGGGTGTAAGCCTGAAGAATATACCGGCACTGCAGGTATGGAGGGAGTGGGATTAAGAATTTCAGTTCGAAGTTCAGAAGGTATGTATGTAGCCGTTGCCGTTGGTGTCACGGGAAGTTTTGTACTTGTAGAGGGCTCTTTCGGGTTGGGTTTTGGCTTTGCTACAAAAAATAAGATATGGAATAACTTTTAAAAACTTTTTCCAAATAAAATCTTCATTGTATCTACAGTTTTCTGGTTGATGGTTTACCACTGTTTACTCCTGTTGAATGTTATTTTGATATGTATGTATCTTTCTTATTTCAAAGTGTTCTATATACTATTGAACTAAGCAGAAAGTCTACATTCTAATGTTACGGAGCAAGTTTTATTGTTATATGCGTTCACAAAAAGGAAATTTAAGAATTTTGTGTTATAATTCTAATAGTGCTACTAAACAAAAATGCAATGCTATTTAGATGCAATTAAGCCCTCTTCGTGTGCACGAATCAGCAGATCACAGCAGACAAGCAAAGCATATACATCCGGAGAACACTTGCTCCTGCAATACACCTGCAATTGTATCACCAGATACACCTGCCAATACTATAATGACAGTTAGTATAAGATGCTATTGTTGGAGCAGTGCCGTGCAAGAGGACGCGGCTCAATGGCCAATACATCGCTAACAATAACATAGTAGGACTTTCTCAACAAGCTAACCAAACAGTATTACATTGATACGATCAATAATAGTCGACAAACTTTCTTTACAATCGTTTATTTGCATGATTTTATTATAGCCGTTGTCGTTGCGTTCCTACATCGTAAGGTCTCCAATAGCGTGGGTTGGGAAAATTACATGAAATTTCCCCCGCCCACGCTACTAACATTTCCCGCTGATCTTTGTGTATTTGTGAATTGTGCATATTCGAGTTTGTGTAAACGAAGAAGTTTGCTGTTATTATACTAACATATACACTAGGAAATATTTTTTAACGATGCCAGTCCATATAGTACTGAGTCTGAGCTAATTTGCTGAATATCACTTCTCGCATCTTGACTAATGCAGACGTTTTATCCGTGCCCGTGGTCATGGACGATGTCTCAAATTCGAGTGGGATATTAATTATTTCTTTTTTTTTGAAGGGTTTTGTTGATTAAAATATCGAGTGTAAATTTTATATATTTCCTTTGATAGAAAACCCTTCACAACTTATAGTTCTATCGCGTGAAATGCCCAAATCCATGTCTATGATATATGCTCAGCTAAGCATAATTTTCAGTATCAGACACCGTCACCACTAACATGCAAAAACGCACGGGCAAACTATAGATATAATCACTCAGACGTCTACACGTCGAAATTGTAAATACTGTTCAAAATCAAATGAAAATACTAGTATAAAACAGACAAAACTTAATGTAATGAATTGTACATCACTGTCCTCCACTGACTATTAAAAACGATTCTCTTATAATTAACGCGGGATAGAGTAAAGTATAGGCATGAGTGAGTTTTCGTAGTGAAGTTGAAATAATTTTGATTGCGACTTCGATGAAAGAGCCCAAAATTTGAAATTTCAAGTTTATTATTAGATAATTAATATTAATAATATCCTCAAGACTCAAGCAAATTCCAAAATGTCAAGTCGGCGGCAAAAATTAATGAGCTATATGTATGTGGTACATCTGATATTGGTATATGATATTGGTATTTATTTCTCGTATCTGTTTTTGATAAGTCAATTTGTAAACTTTACAGCTTTAATAGAAATATACACGCTTTGGCTTTGCCCTTAGGTAATCACATTATTCACCCACGCAAACGCATTGCAGGCTATTGAGTATTGTGTATTCGGCTTCGTGAAACGAACTGAGACATAAATTTGATAAACAATCCAGCACGAAAATTCCTTTGTTTCGATCCTAAACTTTAGCCAGGAACGAAACATTTCGACGCATATAAACGAAAATTGTAACTGATATTTGAAAGAATATATATTTTATAATTATAACTCATTAGAATGTGTAATTGCATCACGCCATCAAGGATCATCGCGCCACATTGAAACTTCGAACTTTGACACTTCAACTTCATCCAAGCGTTTCTAGAGAACAAAGTCGTAGCAGTATATAGACTATAGTATGAGTGATTTCAATACAAAAGGACTGGAAAAAAGCAGTTTTAGTTTTATATAAGTATTAGTTCAGAATGTCGTCGAGACGTCGATATATGTTTCACTATAATATGTTTCAATTTATAAATTGTAAATGATATTTAAATGAATATAGCAATACACTCCATGATAGATTTTGACAAAGTTCAATAAAAACACGGATTCTCTCTAGACGACTCGATATCTATGTTTTACATTTGCGTGGCAGGGTGAACCCACCACAAGAGAACTATATTTCCGGACGACAGTACACCGGCCGTTACCGCACATGACATAGTCATAGATTTATTCCCATCAATTTATTCAAAATATAATACATTATTTGTATACAATACAAATAGCACTACACAGAAAGAACATTAATACAAGTGATGACCTACCACGTCTACGACATGACACCACACATCTCTCTTGATCATTTATAGGTTCATTGTAACAACTTCTCCAATTTGGCGGACAAGCAGCGCAGGTACCACCTTCATGTATAAAGGACGCGCTCCAATACTGCTTCCCTTTGACATAGTCTGCCATCTTTTCTTGTTTGGATGACTTTGGTAGTAGGACGAAGACGTAACAAATTGAAAGAGCCAAGATGCGCAGGACTAACATTTTACCAAGGAAATCAGTAAAGCAACTTTAAACAACAGCGTGATGAATGAATGAATGAACGAATGACGTTATCGCAGCTGTGCCGACGTTTTGTGTCATTGTGACGGCCTACGTCGATCATCCAATCAAAATCACCAATAGATTTACAATTACATGAGTCATTCATTAAGAAATATGAATGTCCTTACATTCTTTCTATTTAAATTTAAACCAAACTCCTACACAGTCGCATACGACGCTATAATTATATGCTTGCCTATGTAGAAAAGACAACGGTATACGTCAACAAACTGCGCCTTTGTAAGAAACTCAATATAAGACAATAGATATACTAAAAATATACACCAGTAAAAAAAATTTCGGGGGAGGATTTAAAATCATCTATTTCATGTCAAGTCTATAGTAACTTCTGACTATTATTATCATTTTTATACAATAGACCTTTCCCCTTATAACTAAAATTTTGATCTAGACAAGTCTAGACAAAAATTTCATCACAGCTTGAAAGAGCATCACAAAATTAGTAATATTCCGAGATTTCGTTGCGAAATGTTGTAAAATGCGGATAATATAGCCCTGCGAAATTTGCAATTTTCGGTCGTAATTTTGTATTACAAACGGGAAATTGATGCCCCAACACCCGATTGGGCTGTCAATTTCCCATGCGTAATCCAAAATGACTGAAAAACGGCAAACTTCGCAAGGCTATATTATCCGCATTTTATAACATTTCGCAACGAAACTTTGGAATATTACTAATTTTGTGATGCTCTTTCAAGCTGTGATGAAATTTTTGCCTAGATCAAAATTTTAGTGATAAGGGGAAAGATCCATTAATTTATCTTTTATATCAAGTCTATAATAGTGGCGTATATAACTATAGCATTATCATTTTCAGCATACAATATAAGACAGGTCTGAATGAAAAATAGCCTTCCACAGATAGACGAAATAGTTTGAGAGTTTCTTTTACGCTTGCCACTGCATGTCAACACTGTTCATTCAATAATCAATGTCATAACATTTTCTTCAATAATTTCTCCTGTTTAAGCGCAATAAACGGTTGCAGATTAACACACGCCTACATACGTCTGTGCCGTAACAGGTGTTTGCTGAGTGTGTGGGAGTCAATGCAATGCGTTATAAAATAACTTCTTCCTTCAAAGGCAAAGCAATAAAGTATAAATATAGACTATGCATGATTTCACATTATTATATTTGTATCAACTCTACATGGAAAAACAATGTTTTTATTAAACGGCGATCTTCTCCCTCTTCTGCATTTCTAGCAGCTTCATCTCGCTTCCCTGCCAATCTACGAACAAACACCACCAACACAGCTACGCCTATACAAAGTGCTAGCACGACGACAAGCCATATATATTGGTTATTATCTGAAGAGTTGGATTTTTGACGCGGAATGGACGAGTTTGGAAAAATTGTTGAACGTTCTCGAGGTATATTTGAAGAGGTTGGTAGTGGCGTTAAGGGACGTAGGCCTTCTCGTGTCGAAAGAAGTATTGCTGTCCAAGGAAGTATTGCTGTCGGGGGAAGTACTGTTGGCTTCACTAAAAGAAGAAAAATATGAAAATAACTCAACCTTTAGATTCCTTCCACGAACGGCTTTCATTGCCGTTGCTGACATAACGTTTATTAGTGCAATGGGGGCGTTTACTTATAGCTACTTATTAGTACATGTAATTTGGATATATTTATATTATTATATGTGTTCTATGCAGGACTATAAACTTTGCCATCATAAGTCTAATTTTACAAAGCATATTTAGATTCCATTGATCATATTAGTTTTTACAAGTTTGGCCAAAGTGGATATTATTATATAGGCTAAGATTCAAGGCAGTTTAATTAAGCTGGTTACAGTTTTCAGTTTTAATTAAGCTGATTACAGTCTTTTTATTTATCAACTACAGTTGTGTGCGTTCAACAGATTTTCTTGAAATGTTGAAAAATATTGGCTCACAATTTCACCCCAAACCTTCAATTTTCTCAGAATATCCTACAATAGTTGGTATGTATTCACAATTTGTATGAGGGTTTTTGGCTCGTCTAAATTAAACACGCCTGCTTAGGCCGGCGAAAAAAAAATATACTTGGTTAGCGTCACACTCTCACAAATTTTCAGAGGCGGGAGGGGCGTACTTTTTTTTCCCAGTAATTTTTACTCTTTTTTAAAATTTTTTAATAGTATTTTTTGGGGGATGGGGGCGGTTTTTCAACCATGCATATCGGTGATATTTTTTGCACTGATATGGCGAAGGCCGCCATTTTGCTATATAAGAATTTTGTACTGGCCAAGCCCACGCGCCCCTATCGATCAGTTATATAGCGCGAAGGTCTGAGCATGAGAAAAATTTCAAATATTAATCTGTTTTAAGCTGTAAAACGAAGAGATTTACATTAAAAAATTCAGAGGCGGCAGAAATCGGGAGACGGGCGGTGACGCTAACCAAGTCTTTTTTTATTTGGCCTTAATTGGAGGTTTTAGTTGCGACATATTCGATTAATAATTTCACGTTTAAAAACAGGACTAACCTGGGCAAACCGGACCTATACCACTTCTAGCCAGGCAAACCGGTCCTAACCACTAACGAAATCTCTAGCCAGGCAGATTGTTTAAATATTAATCTAGTATTCCCAAACAAATAGAAGAAGTAACATCATATCGCCCACATATGACACAAACAGGCAACAAGCTAGCTGAAATAGCAATCAACCTGTAATGCATGTTAAATATAAGTTGTAAAAAAGCTTTGTGTGAACTTTACACAAACAATAATTGAGAATTCGTTCTGTTAATTATTAAAAGTTGGCATGGCACCATACAAAAGTCACAAAATATATGATACATTAAGACATCACTTAAAACCCATATGATATTATTATTGGTAAATACATTCAAAACATCCAGACAAACCGAATTAAACCACTAAATGACACTAAAACAGTGAAAATATTATTATATGTACTTTAATTAAAATAATCGTATTCTAGATACACTAACTGCAACCCACGCGAAAATTTCTTCGTCGACTTCGGAAGAACGAATTCAGACATAACAATTAACAACTCGATACATTCACCACCACGAGCATATTAAATGATGTAGAAACATATTTTGAACGAATTAAGTTAAATATATATACATCAACACTCACATTTACGTAACACAAAGCACGATATGACATGTCGATAATAATACTGATTTTAATGGTCAATACAATTCTATAGACAATGGCAAGCGTGAAAAACATCGACTTACCACACGAGTTCTGGCATGCATTTATGTCGGCTAAGCTTCCTTGATCCTTGCAATTCTTCAAAGAGCGCGGGCAGGAAGCACATGTTCCTTTGGTATTAAAAAAGGTACTCCAGAATTCTTTTCCTGGGATACAATCCCGACTCATGGCCATGGCGCTAATAATAAATATCGACAGAATGACATTTCGGTCACTCATCATGGTTGCAGCGTTACCAGCGTACGTGTTCTCTCTTGGAAAGTTTGGTTAAAGTGACTGAAATGAAATCCAGCGGCGCGAATTTATAATATGAAACGGAAACGATTTTTGCCTAGCTCAGCATGATTATGAAATAATACTAGTCTTAGTCTGGTTTCCGTAACAGCTAGGCCATGCTGACTCAGGCCTGTTTCATACGTCGAATTTAATTCAGACGAATTTAATTCGTCACTGTATTAAATTCGTCAATGGACCTTTAACCTTATAACTAAAATTTTGATCTAGACAAGTCTAGACAATCACAAACGGGAAATTGATCCCAAACACCCGATTTGGGTATCAATTTCCCGTTTATAATCTAAAATGACTGAAAATTACAAACTTCGCAGGGCTATATTATCCGCATTTTACAACATTTCGTAACGAAACTTTGGAATATTACTAATTTTGTGATGCTCTTTTAAGCTGTGATGAAATTTTTGTCTAGATCAAATTTTTTGTTATAAGGGGAAAGGTCCATTGATGATTCCCCATATTACGTTTTCGTAGCGCTTTGCATTGTGGTTATAGTGGTATCACTGACAAAGATAGCGGCCTCGAATGAAAATATTGGATTTTTTGCGAATATTTTGCTGTTAGCTATCGCGCACCTGACCCTAGCTTTTTTTAAAAGCTCTTGCACGGGTCAGGACAAAAAATAAGCCATCTTGAATATGAGTGATACCACTATAACCACAATGCAAAGCGCTACGAAAACGTAATAAGGGGAATCATCAATTGGTCGACATTAAAATGGTTTCGTTTCAAACGACGAATTTATTCAGACGAATTCATTTCATGGATAGCGATCATGGATTACCCATTTATAAAAATGTGATCGGAAAAACAGAAACAGACTTTAACATGGTGACACGACGATACGACGTCATCGGAAACGAAGACGCGCTACAGACGTTGTATCCGTCTGACCATGACGCTCGGATTCATACGATGCACTACCGTCACATTTAATTCGTTCAATTAAATTCGTCTGAATTAAATTCGACGATAGTGCGACGTATAAAACAGGCCTAAGACATGCACCAAAGCTTGGTTTCCATTGTCCATTGAATCGTAATTATCGCAAGAACCGCATCGCAAGCGTTGCAATGATTTTAAAAACGCGAAATTTTCAATAAAAACTGCGATTTATTGGGAACTTGAGTCACGCCGACAACTAAGACTCTTACGACAACGTCGCAAAGATAGACTGTATCGATATATATATACACGGCCAGAAATCTCTCAGACTTGCTGCAAGTTGCGGAATTTACCTGGCCGCCGCAAGCTGATGACAAGTTGCGTCAGCCCTGATGAATACGTCAAGCCGCGACAGACCTGATGCTACCTGTTTGTCGCAACTGGATGACCGCAGGCCAGCAGCAAGTTGTTGAGCGCAGCTTGCAGCAATGCTGTTGAAAACAAGTGGCAACAGGCTTGTCGTTAACAGTTTGCAGCAAGTCTGATGAAATCAACAGGCCTATTTCGACCTGATGTGAACAGACCTGTTATGAACAATGCTGTTAACAATTTTTCAAAAACCGGCCAAACGGTAAAATAAGTCACGACAGCAATAATGACTTTTTACAGCGAAGTTTGACAACAGGAAGGGAATGTATTTCGAGGTGAATTTGCAGTTAAATTTCTTGCCTTTGTTCAGAGGATTATAAATTTCAGGTAAGGTGTATCCTTCTATATAGGCTTTCTTTATTTATTGTGTTTCTTTCTCGATTGATTTGTATTTGTTAAATTTGTGTAGAAGACAACCGGTGAACTCTGTGATCGATCATCGGACACAATCCGACTCCGAGTTTGTTGTTTGGAAATCTGCTGTCTGTATGGTTCTTGCAGACATCGTGGAAGAGTAGAAAAGACATTTTTAATGTTTAACTACAATAGTTTTTGTTAGTTATAGGTAGTTTAAAGTATTTTCCTGTGTTTTCCACGTCTAGATTTTCTGGCCGGTTGTACGAAAGGTGGATAAGTTATCCAGTGGATAAGTCCTATCCAATGGATAAATCTCCTATCCAATGGATAGCTATCTGCCGAATAAAAATGCGTTGTACGAAGCACGGACTATCCGTCGGATAACCTTAATTTTAACCGGAGAAAACAGGATTTTCCTGAAATTTCTTATCTTTATGTCAGCTGTTGCGAGGTATTTGTAAACTTTTGTTGCCTTCGTATAACTTGTGAATTCCACTAACCTTTGGCTTTGAACTATCAACTTGCAATAAAGGTTTTTTGTTCATGTTCATATCTGGAGTTTTTCTCGTCCAATCGTTGCAATACTTCGTTTCCCACAGTGAAGAGTTTGCTATCTACTTATCGATATTTGTTTAAAAGATTTTTGGCTTCTTTGTGCGAAGGCAATAGCAAAGACTGCGAGTTTTGTTTCTTGTTTTAGTACGTCGATTCAATTTTATTTTATGTACTGTCCGAATATTTGTTCTTTGACCTTTCACTTATAGGTTCAAAACAATTTTAAGAACATTTTCTCGCAAGATTTGATTGGCTGATCAAGGCCAGCGAACAATATTTTTCGACTTTCGACGCCTTGTTGTTTGCAACTATATTTGTTTGGTGTTGAACTCTTGAAACTCATTGAATGAAAGTTTTATTGCTTGTTATCGAGCTATATAATAGAAAAAAAGAAGGAAAAAAGCCAGAAAACTGAACGTCTGAGCACTGACATTGGTCTTCGTAAAATATGGAAAAGTCATGGCATTATATTTCATGGGCAAGTGACTCAAAAAAGTCAAAATGAGCATGGTGTACGTTAAAAAGCGAGACGGAAGTCATAAGTAAGTTTCCATGTTTATTATAGTGTCAAAAAAGGGACTTTTAAACGGTATATTTGTCCATTTCTATCACAATAGCAATCTCTTTTAAATGATTTAAACTACCTCCGGACTTCGGATAAATTTATCCAACGGATAGTGTATTTTTATCCGTTGGATAGCGCCATCCAAGCTT
>CACRXK020016493.1:0-10000 GCA_902702795.2 Paramuricea clavata | reverse complement strand
ATGAAGAATGACGTTTACTGTTTGTTCGTATCTCATCTCATTCCCAAGTTATCGCACTTTCTATATTTTGAGTTGTGACGTCACTAGTTTGACTCAAAATAGTGGCAATAACAAGAAAATCTGATATCTTGATGATCATTTAATAAAATTCACTGAAACTTGGCACACTTAGTGGGTGCAACGAAGTGAACAATTTGGCGTGTTTATATGGTTGTTATGGCAACACACTCGTCCCCAGTCCCTTCTCTTCCAATTTCTCTATGATCCATTTCCAACGAAATAAATAGTAATTTCTGCAATTGTCGCTTATTACTATCATACGTGTAGGTATTGTGATCAGTTTAAACCGTTATAACATGCAAACATCCTCTGCAAGAGGTCTACAGGAGGAAATTTGTGAAAAAGAAGAGAAGAGACTGTGGACTAGTGTGTTGCCATGACAACCACATGACCATCCAAAAATATTCATATGGGTGCACCCACTAAGTGTGCCGAGTTTCATTGAATTTTATTAAATACTCTCTAAAATATCAGACTTTCTTGTTATTGCCATTATCTCAAGTCAAACTAGTGACGTCACAACTCGAAATTTAGAAAGTGCGATAACTTGAGAATGAGATGAGATATGAAGAAACTGTAAACGTCATTCTTCATCGCTCTAGCAGTACTTTTTAGCAAAACAATAAAAAATAAGGTGAAAATTTCGTTTCATAAGCACTTTAATTTCCAAATATATTTCGAAAGTTCTGTATAGTTTGAGTACTTTTTGTGATTGAAAGACCTATTGTGGTTTCGGTATCGCTCTTTAAGGTGGTTGATGTCATGCCGATGTGGTGCTTTATGTTGTTTGTGTTGCTTGTTGTGACAGTTGCCTTGTATACTTTGTCCTTAGTCTTGCATTTTTCCTACATGTAGTTGGCATGCGTTCCTACAATTGCAACTGTCTGTGTCTTCGCTCTGTGGCAGGTTTTTAATTTTCTACTTATGCGTGCATTGTGTCGAGTAATGATGGTCTTTACATTGTTATTGCAACTATAGCTGACCTTAACTGTCTTTTTGTTAAAAATTTTATGAAGTTTGTGGTGAGTCGGAAAATGTTTGTCAATCATGCAGGCTGAGAAAATTGCGTCCTATATTGGTTTTGACACTCTTATTCAATAGAGGAGACTACTCCTCTTTATCAAAATGCACTACGTCACAGTAATTTCGAAACTAATAATGAAAGAAACACCACAACAACCACGCAGAAATAGGCAACGCAGCATCGTTTGGTTTACCAAATCTTTGCTCGTCTGATGAAAGAAGTGACATGCGCTTTTTTATGGATGTCCGAAGCTGTTTTATGATGCTAGGTGTGCCTGTTTATGTTTAATGGAACAATTGCTCTCCAGCCAGCTAACTGAGCTAATTAAGAGTAGACACATACAGCTTTTGTGTGGGAGAACGGGTTATGGGGGTGAGGTACTCCTGTTACAACAAGTGTCACATTATATGTATATTTAACCCAATAGACTCTTTATGGCCTTATATTTCATCCTGCGGGGTGTATATAAGGCCCGCTCTGATAACCCTAGGGGTAATGGTCCCTAGCCCTGGGGGTAAGGGTCCCCAGAACACATGCCAAAGGGGTAGCGACCCCCTCTGACCTTATTAACCTGAACCAAGGGGTAAGGGTCCCTTGGACAGTTCCTATTACTCGGCCGATTATATTTACATTGAATGAGTCTATGGGCATGAAGGTGACCATTGGGAGCACTTCAACCCCAAACCATTAAATACTTTATTGCAATAATATGCTATATTACATCATGCACCCTGACGGTGTGCTCAGTGATGGTGTTATCTCCAATAATAGTGTTCTCCTTTAGTAGCGATTTCCAGTAATAGTGATCTCCAATAATAATGTTGTTCCATGATATTGTTCACCATAGGTGTTTTGTGTAATCCCTTAGGAGAAGTGGTGGGTGAGTGGGAAAATGTTACAGTAGCTTTGGAACATTACTTTGTTAAGACTTTGAAACAAGTGATCTCTTTCAGGTGTATTTGATCTATTTGATCTATGTTTTAGTATGAATAGGCCTACAAGTTCGAAAATTTCAGCTCCGTTGTAGCTACCCATGGTAACGTCAAATAAACTATTCCTATGTCTTTTGATCACGGTTTTACATTATTGAAAGGTAGTGATTTCCTTGCGTGTTTTTTATTATTAAAATTTTGTCTACAGCTATATCAGTCAAGTTTGAAGCCCAAGGCTTGGTCCAGTAAATATTCCGAAATTGAAGGGTAGAAATCGATTATTTCGAACGAAATAAAATTGTATGCCTGTGTTTTCCTTTATGTTGCCAAGCGATTCAATTAGTTTTTGCGTGTTTCTCCATTCATTTACCGTTCAAAATTTCTCTCAGTTGTTTGAAACATTGGGTGTTAAAACGTGCTGGTTTAAATTACAAAACCCGAGTAAAAGGCTGCCAAATTATACCACTCTGTATACCAAAGGGAGAAATAGTGAAACAGAGTAAGTATTTCAATGTGTAGTTTTAGGCAATACCTAATGGAAGAGATTTACTTCATTATGAACCCCCATCCCTCTAGATTTCTCTAACTGTCACTGACAGCTTGTTTCCCCCACCCCTATGGAAATTCTGGACAGTTTTTTACTACTATAATACTTTCAAGCATGATGTCAGTGTTTTAGAAAATAACTCGGCAAGATAGAACATTGTTCACATAAACAAGACAGAAACCGTATCTTGGCCTATGCACAGCAAGGAAGTGGGTGCCTTCTTGAACTGCTGGTATAGCCGCACACAAGCTTCACTAGTTGGCGATATGCAACTGCCCTAAGAAACCTTTCAAAAAGAAAATTTATATATTAACATGACAGCTTTAAAATTTAGTAATCCAAAAACTATCATGTCATTTGTGAGCTGTGTTCTGCACAAAAACACCATATTCATAATACAAGATCTTTGTTTAGCTTAATTATAACTTAGCTATAGGCCTTTCAAGTTTTCTTGTTCACATGATGGGATATTTCAGTACCTTGCTCATCTTTACAGGGATTCACTAAATCCAGAATATGATACTCATATCATGACATTGTATCAGTTTGGCTAGCCCTGGCTGATGAGCATTTCTTATCACTCATCACCAGAGTATGGAGTGCTCTTTTTCTCACCCACCTACCTGGTAATCATTAAAGAAAAACATGCAAATGTCTGGGGCTAGCCTTTTGAGGGAATGCCTAATGCCAAAAAATATTGATACATGACTCAGTCAAATTGCATAGTTCCAGGAAATAGCCATACCCCCCACACACCCACCCTGCCACAGACGAAATTGGAAATTCAAGAGGATAGGGTGTGTCATTGCACCAAGATTTCCAGTGGAGTGGGTGTATTCTAAAGTCTTGATATTTCCAGAGGGTATTCAAATACAACCAATGTCAAATGCTGGTCATGCATGTTTTCTTCGAGCATTTTTCCTTACTAGGTTCACATAAACAACAACGAAATTCATCGGGTTCTACCACAAAGGCCAGGACACAGTTACCACATTTACACCTGTGGACCATTAATATATTAAAGTATACCGACAATTAAAGTATTTGAAGCATATACTATATCATCAATTAAATTAAATTGAAGTATATTTCCTACAACTTTGTGCAAAGTAATATGTTTTCTTACGTGAGTCCGAGTTCCAATTTGGCAACACAGTCATCTTTAAGCCATCTCTCATTGAAGACGTTTCGTGCAATAACGGAAGTGACAATAACATTTTAAAAGGAGATCAGTAACCATTTGTTTTGTTTTACATGGCCATCACATGTTTGTTTTATGTTACAAATATAACCAAAACGCAAATAAATACAATTCAAAACGTACCAGGTGTCAGTTGAGGTTTCCCCAGACAATCTAGCAGACAGTGTTTGCTGCTCTTGCCCTCTCTCAATTATAGTACTCTTCATGTATTATGTTTCTTCAGTGGCAAAAGCTTCGACTGAAGTATCATAGGCCTCGCAAAAATCCACACTTTTCTCCCTATTTGCATAACCCCCGCTATCACAAGAAACGTCTTCGACAAATGAGAGTTCGCAAGATGATTGTGTTGAAAAATTTGAGCTGTGGCTTTCGTCAGAAGACATAATTTTGAACAAAAAACAGCCTAGTATAAGCCTTAGATAATATTAATTTCTTCTTCGTGAAAGAAGCGTGTTGAGTAAATGACGTCACATCCTGTTAAGAAATCGACACCTCGCTAATTGATAATTCAGTAATGGCGGCCGAAAAATTTGCATGTTTGCGTTGAAAAAAAAAAGGCAGAAAGAAGTGGAATTGGACGCTGATATTTGGTAATTTTGTTTATCTACTGATATACTTTCTGAATATACAATAAAAGACAGCACAATTTCCCATCGCAGTGGCACTTTAATGTAAGAAAATAGTCTTTTCAATGTGGAGATTAACAGAGAGGATTTACCTAATTCACCCCTGCTAGCGATGTTGTTCGCTTTCCTATTTACACCCAAATGAATTTTACAAAATTTTATGTGTGTTTTTTTCTGTTGAGGTCTTGTCCCATTTACTGAAATCGTTGTTGACATAGACCTCCAAAATCTCAGAGTTATAGAGTATGGTTGGAGAGACTATGCCATTAAAGATTTTCATGGCAAGCTGTGTTATAGGTTTTCATTGCAAGTTGTGTGCTGTGAGTTAATTTGTGAAAATCAAGATGTTTTCGAATTCTGAATACTGCATGCATACCCTTTTCACTTAGTTGTTGAGTCGCAACCGCGAATTTAGTGTTCGGAGTTAGTTTTAGACCAAGATAAGTGCATTCATTTTTTGTTTAAAAGAGCTTTATTCGCATGACCTATTTACAGGTATTGCTAAAGCATTTAGAGTAACTAACATTAACAATTAACTAATCTGCCAAGTAACAATACTAGCTATTTACAAATTAGTAGTTTCGACAAATATTTACAAGTTTAAAGTACTGTAGTTTCAATTTAGGCTAGTATAGCAAGACATTTATCAGTAGGTCTTGTTATATTATTTCCGGTTTCAAGGCATTCATTTCGTTTGGTGAAATTGGTGAGGATGTATTTCGAAAATACATTTAATAGTTTTGGGTCACTAGATGACATTGAAGATCATCATGACAATCTAGTTTTGTCGTAAATTCTAATCGCAGTTTTTCATTTAAAATTTTTCTATCATTTGTGTAATATTTGCAAAATAGGGCAAAATGGCATTCCTCTTCAACTTCACCCATGTCACAAAACTCGCACAGCCGTTGCTCACGACGGCCACATTCAACATTAAGTTTATGGCAACTTATGCGGAATTTGCTAAGTGCTCTTCCTTGTTGTTGGTTTTTTTATGTTTGTAAGGTATTCTTCTAGTTTGTAGTCGGTTTTGAATTTTTTGTAGAAATCCAGTTTGGAACAGTTGTTTAATTTGTATTTCCAAAAGTTGGTGTATTTGACTTTGGCGTTATCTACGTATTGACGTTGATGTGAGTTCTAAGTCATTGAGTTTGTCTGTGGAACTTGCATAATTTTTAATTAAGTGCATTACATTGGAGTAGAGACTTGGTTTGTTGTCTAGAAACAAGTCCTTAGAAAGGAGAAACGCTTGCTTTACAATGGTATAATCGGGTAGGGTCTTGATATGTACTATGTATTTCATAAGTCTTTTGAGAATAGCAATCAGTAGTGGGAATTTTCCCATTTCATCTCTGCTTGCTATGTTAATTCCTTTGCGATTTACATCAAGGTAGATTTTGCAAAATTTCGAGTGTATTTTCTCAGTTGGGATTGGTCCCATTTGTTGAGGTCATGGTTTGCAAATGCGCCCCACACCTCGGAGTTGTATAGAAGAATAGGCGAAATTATACTATCAACTATTTTGACTGCTAGATGTGGGGGTAGCTTGCAAATATCAAGTTTTTTCCTTGTGGAGTTCATGGCACGATGGGCTTTGTCAACACGTTTTTTGACTGCTAAAGTAAACTTTCCGGTAGGTGAGAGGCTAAGTGCTAGGTAGCTGTATTCTTGAGTCACTTGGAGAACTTTGGTCTCAATTTGAAAATTTGGTGTGGGTTGTTTATTTGATGGTTTTTGGAAGATCATGATTTTGTTTTTTTTCATGTTTACATGCATCATCAACGTTTTACACCAGTCATTTAATTGATCTAAACAGTTTTGAAGACCGACCTTAGATCTTGATAAGATGACAAGATCGTCGGCATATAGTAGACAGTTTAGTTTGGTTTCATTGGGTAAAATTACCGGATCCGAAGGTATGTTGCTAAATACAGGGGGTAGGTCATTTAGAAATATTTGAACAGCCAATTAAAACCAATTAAAAAAAATTAAAATAAATATAAAAACCAATTAAAATATATATTTTTTTATACTTACACATATAGTATATATTTGGCTTATCAAAGGTCAGCCAAATCAACCACATATATATATATATATCTTTCTAATCCAAAACATGAATTCCAGCAGTATCACTATTAGCGCCTGGAATATAAACGGTCTAAGCCATAGAACACTTGGCAATAAGCTAAGCAATTCTGATTTCACAAAAAATATAAAAGATCATGATTTAATCTTTCTAGTTGAAACATGGTCAAACAAAACTGACAGCATTCCTGGTTTCAAGGAAATATCTACATGTACGGCAACGCCTAAAACAAATTCTAGTTGTCGTAAATCAGGCGGTATCACATTGTTAATTAAGAATACACTTCAGCCACTGATTTACACTGAAAAATTAACTAAAAACTTCCTATGGTGCCGTATTGATAAATCAATTTTGGATTCCCCACATGACCTGTTTATATGTGGTGTTTATATTCCTCCAGAAAAATCACCATACTATGATGAAGAAATATTTAAAGATTTAGAAAATGATATTGCAGAATTCTCCACAAAAGGAAACATCATGTTACTAGGAGATTTCAATGCCCGCACAAGTAAACTAGAAGATTTTGTGTCCAAAGAAGGAAGTACCTTTATAGGTGACATTACCGAAACATCCTACACCCCGAAAAATAGGGAGAATTTTGATAGCACAGTGAACAACCATGGAAAATGTTTAATTGAGCTATGTAAGACCTGTAACTTAAGGATCTTAAATGGCAGAACACTAGGTGATTCATTTGGTAAACCAACTTTCCATGGAAAAAATGGAACCAGTCTAGTTGATTACATCATCTGTGACCAAGATTTAATCCAAAATATTAAACATTTCACTGTAAAACCTCCAACATATTTATCTGACCACAGTCAAATCTTAACATGGATCAGAACAAAACAACAAAACACTCCAGAATCCACTTATCCCACTCCTACAAATACATCTACCACTACAATTTCACATAAGCTCCCCTTACAGTTTATATGGGAGATCAACACAGCAACTACTTTCAAGGAAAACTTGAAATCAACTTATACTCAAAGAAAACTTGACGAATTAATTAATTCAAACCCTCCTGCAACCAAAGAAGGTTTGAATAACTTTTCTAATCAATTTCAAGAAATAATTTCAGATGCGGCTAAGAAGTCACTTAGAATTAAAAAGACTAAATATAGAAATAAAATCACAAATGTATGTAACAAAAAATGGTTTGACAAAGAATGTCGTCTAAAAAGGCACTCTGTCAGAAAACTAGCAAATCAAAAACACAGAGATCCCTTGAACTCCGAAATTCGAAAGAAATACCATGAGGCTCTAAAGATATATAAAGATACCTTGAAACATAAAAAAGAAATTTTTCATGAGAAAAAACTCGAGGATTTGGAAATAGCTGCCGAGACTGACCCAAATTCATTCTGGAAAAACCTGAAAAACATGAGTGACAGCTGTGATGATCTCTCTTCTAGCTCAACACAAATAACCAACCAAAAATGGATATCGCACTTTGAAAATCTACATACAAAACACAACTTAGGCCCCAAGCAAGAAGGTATCCTTAAAAATTTAGAACTTCTTGAAAACAACATTGATGACGATAACACTCTTGATGACCCAATTACAGAAGACGACATTATAAGTGCAGCTACAAAACTAAAGCATAAGAAATCTGCCTACTCTGATAGGATAAGGAACGAAATGATAAAATTTAGTGTGAACATTCTGCTTAAAGGCTATCATAAATTGTTTAATATGATTCTAGAGTGTGGAATTTTCCCTGAGAAATGGTGCGAAGGTCTTTTAACCCCTATTTTTAAATCTGGAGACAAACAAGATCCTAACAACTACAGAGGAATATGTGTGACAAGTTGTATTGGCAAATTCTTCTGTTTAATTCTAAATAAACGATTGAATGATTTCACACAAGAAAATAATTTAGTTCACCATTCGCAAATTGGATTTCAATCAGGACATAGAACAGCCGATCACGTTTTCACCCTAAAAACGTTAATTGATAAGCATGTCACCCAAAACAAAAACAATAAAATTTATGCATGCTTTGTTGACTTCAAAAAAGCATTTGACTCTGTCTGGCATGAAGGCCTATACTCTAAACTATTAAAATACAAAATTGGGGGAAATTTTTATCGTCTAATTAAGAGCCTTTATTCTAACTCTAAATGTGCAGTCAAATTATCCAAATCCAGAACAACATTCTTCCCTTATTCCAAAGGTGTTCGCCAAGGATGCACATTAAGTCCACTCTTATTCAACCTTTACATAAACGAGCTAACAACATTATTTAATAATACTGACTCAGACCCCTTCATACTGCCAAATGGCTCAAAATTGAACTGTCTTCTCTATGCTGATGATTTGATCATCCTGTCTAGATCAAGATTTGGACTACAAAAATGCTTAAATGAACTCCAAAATTGGTGCAGTAAATGGCTAATGGAGGTTAACTTAAAGAAAACAAAAGTAATGATTTTTCAAAAAGGAAATAAGAAAAAGACTAAACCAAGCTTCACATTAGACAGCTATACCATAGAAATTGTACAAGAATATTGCTACCTAGGAATTAAGCTTAATTCAAATGGTAAATTCACATTAGCTATGAAACAACTTGGTGAAAAGGCACTTCATGCCCTATACAGTATAAGAAGACATCTCAATCTACACAATCTAAACCCAAAACTAGCTATCAAAATATTTGATACCATAATATCACCAATTCTTTTATACAACTCAGAAGTGTGGGGTGCTTATATCAAAAATGACTTTAACAATTGGGATAACTCTCAGATTGAAAAAACACACTTGAGATTTTGCAAACTATACTTGGGTGTTGGGAAGAAAACAACAAATATTGCTTGCAGAGGTGAACTAGGAAAGTTTCCACTGATAATCAATATTTACAAGCGACTATTCAAATACATTATTCATCTAAATTCACTACCTGAAGAAGCACTTGCCAAACAAGCTTTTCTTATCTCGAAAGACTTACACTCCAAACGAATTACCTCGTTCTATGGAAATATTATGGATATTTTGAAATCCTATAACTGCAACACACAAATAACAGAACTGGAATCAATCGTAATTCAAACACTAAGCTTTATCCATGACAACATAAAGCAAAAATATCTTAATTTTTGGAAACACAAACTCGAAAACTCCTCCAAACTAAAGTTTTACAACACGTTCAAAACAGAATACCAACTAGAGAAATATCTTTCAACAATAAAAAATCCAACCGAAAGGAAAGCACTCACAAAATTTCGAGTGAGCAACCACAAATTAATGATTGAGTTAGGTCGCTATCAAAAAATACCAAGGGAAGAACGACTGTGTGAAATCTGCCAGTCAGGGAAAGTGGAAGATGAATACCATTTTGCAAATTCGTGTAAAGCCTACAGCAACCAAAGAGAGAATTTTTACACCACTCTCAGAAACAAGCTAACCATTATCATAGATCAGGCACAATTAGTAGATATAATGAAATCTACAGAGCACGAGACTATTTTATCTCTGTCGAAATATATTTCTTCCTGTTTTACGGAAAGAAA
>CACRXK020016492.1:0-11326 GCA_902702795.2 Paramuricea clavata | reverse complement strand
ATTTACACTAAATTTATCCTTTTTGCGCGGGTTAAAGCAGCGTGTAAAAAATCTTGGAACACACTCTGTGTGAATGTACCGATGTATGTAAGTTGTAACGGGAAGATATTATGATTTTGATCCAAATGTTTCAAAATCGTTTTCGATACAGAATGCTAAACAATGCTTAATCCGATGTATTTGTGTGCAAGAAATGACGGCTCTAAAAACAAGGGCATTTTGACTCGTTCAAATGAACAATTTTATGGACAATTTTAATTTGCGCGGTCAGAGTCATCATTGGTTGAATATGGTGGATTTTTATTATATAAAGTATAGTGCTTTATGTATTGTTTAATAAACGAGCAGGAGTGTTTTATTAGGTTTAAAGCCACGAGCGCGCAGCGCGAGTGGCTTTAGACCTAATAAAACACGACCTGCGAGTTTATTAAACTGCTTCAAACACGACTGCATGCGCAAATTCAATGGATATGCTGCCTTATTAGTATTCTTTATATAAAAAATATTAATGAAGACACGACTACAATAGATACTGCCTTATTAGTATTCTTTATATAAAGAATACTAATTAGGAGTGTTTATCAGGTTTAAAGCCACTGCACGTGACGTATTATGGTTGACATGATTTGCCAATAAGCTTATGAATTATTAATGAGTGTTTGAAGTACTGTTTAAAGCACGCGTAGGAGTGTTTTATCAGATATAAAACACGATCGAGTACGCAGCTCGAGTGTTTTATATCTGATATTAAAAGCACTCCTACGCGTGGTTTAAATAGTACATAAATATATTGTGACAAGTGATATTGAAACGATTGTGACAAGTGACCATTTTATTAAAATTGTTTTATTTTTATCGTTTATCTTATATTATTTGTGAACATGTGAGACTTCTGGAAGGATAGAACCCCCTAATTTCCCCCCATGCGCACAACATTGCTAGCCCTGTTTCAAACGTCGTGCTTTTCATGTGCCGAACGCATTAGAAACAATGAGATATATAATATCTAATTACTATATTGTAACTATAGTATAATTGCTGCCGCAGCGAGCGAGCCTGAAGCGAGCGAGCAAGGCAGCAGATCCTAATTTTGTTTTGTGGGTCGAAATCAAAATTTTCTATTTGGCGCATTGCATGACGGTACCAGTGAATTTTAACCGTGGGGCAGCGCGGTCAGTCAAACGGCATTTTGTTGGTTGCTTTTAGCATTATACGGCGGTGCTTTCGGCATTATACACGGTGCTTTCGCCATTATACGCGGTGGTTCCAGTATTATACGCGGTGCTAGTGCTTTCACCATTTATATACGCGGTGCTTTTGCAATTATACGCAGTGGTTCGAGCACTATATGCGGTGCTTTTAATATTATACGCGATGCTACCTTTCATTCAACATTATTTCCATATTCTTTCGATGACATGTATATGATTTAACGAATCGATTGCTTAAATTTGGTATGTGGTTGACAAATGCTTTTTGCCTATGGTCTGCATGGACAATGACATGCTTTTCTGTGTATATAAATGAATATAACGCAGCGAATGCGCCAAACAGTATAAACGCGGCTGAAATACGATATTAAAATCTTAAATGTGCCGTATGATTTAATTATGTTTTCGGATTTACAAATGCTTTGTCATTTGTATTTATACTTGTACTGCATCACAAGGCAGTACGTAAGTGAAAAAAATCCACATGTGAGATTGTCTTGTATACATTTTTGCTTTCTTTGATAAACATTATTAAACACGCAAATTTTAATTAGTGAGACGCAATGTTAAATGTCACCTGCATGTCATTGTCATTGCCCTTTACCCCCTGGTCTAATTGGCCGCTTTTGAAAATGTTGATCATGACGAACCGCACTGCCTTAATTATGCAAACTTTGTGTTTTAAAAACGGGTTAGGATAAAACGCGGATACGGACGGACGGATGGCGACGGACGGACCGGACGGATGACATATATATGTCACTATACAGGGTGTATCAAAATAAACGCAATTCATCTTTTGTGCTTAATAACTTTCGAAATACTATTTCTAGTTAAACGCTTTTAGGTTTACTTCAAAGCCTGTTCTTTTCTCTTTCAAACAAACTATTATCCTTGTCTCCAATGCTAGTAATAATTGCACAGGAAAAGATTTAGTAAAACCTATCATTTTTAGTTGCTGTTTAATTATGCAAGTTTACTATGTTATTGTTTAGTCGGTTTAAATGTTAGAATTTTCTTTTTTAAACTTTAAAGTTGTCGTCACTACATCTGGAAAACCACGTAAGAACAAATTAAAAGTATTTTAAAAGAGACCAGGTTGTTTGAAAATCCTAAACGAATGCTAAAAATCGTCAAAACATTCTGGTGTCTGAGCCAGAGTGTCATCGAATTGCGATGTAATGTAAACAGAAATTATAGCAAGTTGATGTCAGTCAGCTTAGATTGTCCAAGCCAAAATTATATCGCATTTGAAGTTTCAAACTGAGCTAAAAATAGTGGAAGAAAAGCCGTAATTATACTTATTGTTACAATCCATTTAATAAAATGCAACATTTTTTGTTTTAATGAAAAAATCAGTTATTTTCATGAGAACGATTTGTTATTCCATCTCAATTTTTTTAATCTCCAATCGCAATAACGTAAAGTATTATTACCCGCGAACCAATGAGTCAAATTTAAGAAACAACCCACTGTTAGAAAGCTGAATGGCTACGCTTTAAAATGAATGTAAACTTTAACGTTTTCGTTTATTATTTGTTTAGCAATTTACATTTCAGTCGAGGATTTGATACACCCTGTATAGTCTTTTTTTGATACACCCTGTATAGTCTGCGCGCAGCCGCGCAGGGTAGTTAGTGGCTTACGTCTTCGCTGGTTGTTATACTTTAAAATAATTTTGTATATACCGAGTAATCAATATTCCGAGTATATAAATATATAAACTGGGATGTCACACTGATAGCTTGTTTACATTTCCTGGAGCATCATGAAATCTTATGTTTAACCACGGTGGTTTAACCCATTACCTGGCAATGCGCCCTTCCCTTGTCCAACGCCAGAAGATTTTACTCGTCAGTGGTATAGGGTACTGCCAGTAAATGGGTTAACAAACCTATCTGCCAATGGCTCTTGTTAATTCATCAACACAGTAATGACCCCTACTTTAGTATTTACCCTGTCCAACGCCAGACGATTTTTAATACTCAGTCAGTGGTAGGCTACTGTCAATAAATGGGTTAACAAGGATAACAATAATAGGATGTTTCTGAAGGACTCGTTCAACACCCTGTAGTTTGTCTTTTGCTGTCAAAGGCAGCATTACTGCCCTGTGGGTAACCTAGTATATAGTATAATATTGTAACTACAGTGAAACACGCAATTTGATTGGTCAATAGCCGTGCAGGATCAGGCTATCCTGCACAAGGAATTAAAATGCATTCGCGGGATTCTCAAAATGTCATTGTTCCACTGTAGTTATTTTATAAGGCCCCGTTTACACTATACCGGCTTGCTATCGGAGTGGGTCAAATTTTGTAGGTATCGAAAGGCTGTGAAGATTTTTAATCTCAGAGACCCAAATAAACATGCCAATTCTGTCAAACTAATAAGCATTTGCTACTAATCATTGCTCCGTAACGGCAAAAGAAGATGTCGTGGACCAGCGAATCCGGTATAGTGTAAACAGGGCCTAAAACAATTACCAAATGGTTTTCCAAACAGGATAGCGTGATCCATAGTTTTACATTTGCTGAAACCGATCAGCCGGTAAGGATTCCGAATCTAATTCTATCGGCCTCCGCACTACGAAGATTTGGGTTGCATGAGCTACGATTAGGATACGATTAAGATTTTGACGGATGGAATTTAAAAATGCTAGATGCGCGACCAGGATTCATAATAAAGTTTCTGAAACGTTCTCTGATCGTAAATTACGTAAATTTACGATCAGAGAACGTTTCAGGATGGAATTTCCTGACTAAACCAAACCGTACAATGGAACAAAACGTATCGTACAAAAATGCACGGCTGAGCATGCAATGGAACGCGTTCCATTGATATATGATGAAACACACTCCTGACAAATATAGAAACACACTTCTGACAAATACTGACAAGTCAAATGTATAAAAATACATTCATTTTTGTCATCTGGACTTCTTTTTCGTGACAAACGTCAAATAACAAACGAAACTAACAAACGTCAAAAGAACCAGCGGGTTAGCAACCAGCCTGAAATTTAGGCAATTAAATGATGCACCCAGAATACAGGAAAACTGCGGATTGAGAGGGATATACTACCTGAAAAATACAAGCAGAACGTCGGGCGTTCTAGGGAGTGGGATATAATAATATATTATACCTCAAATTCAAATTGTCCAATGAAAAACATCATTTGTACCACGTGACAATGTGATTTTTTACGGTATTTCACACAAATTAATGATTTCGGTATTTCACTCAAATTAATGACAATGACCTAATCTCTCGTCAGTTGTGGCTTACTTATAAACATTATTTATTCAATGGATTTCTTATATCTTCAACGGGGTCTGAAAAGTAGACCATGCCGTGAAATATTGTATATTTATAGGTGCACGCATATAATGCGTGTGCTGTCTATTTGTTGTCTGTCATTTTACACTGCTTAATTGCAACTTTTGACAGCTATATTTGTCGTCCATATTTTCACCGTTTTGAGTTTCCAAAATCCGGATCGCTGGCTGGTTCTAGCTTCTTGTGTTTTGGCATCCGCGGAGGTTGTGACCTCACTTGTGAAACTATTTTGAAATCCTATGTAAATAATACCTTCATCACAAAACGAAACTAACTTAGCTTAGCAAGACACGAAGGCGTTGTCTGATAACCTATATTATGTTTCATGAGGAGTCCAAATAATGTGAAAAGCTACAGTGAAAGATTCCACTAAGTCAAAATAGAGTCCGACATTGATATAAAAGATATGTAAGCCAATAGACTGCTTAGATTTGTGTCTTCAGTCTAGAATGGCTTGTTGCCCGACGGAAGAGAAATATGGCTACAAAGATGATCGTTTTGAGAAAACTGTCGATGCCCACTTTCATTGCTCTATCTGCCGCAATGTTCTGAAGGAACCAGTGATGTGTAGAAATAATGAACACATATTTTGTCGTGGCTGTATCACTGAACATTTAACTGTGAACTCGCATACTTGCCCAGAATGTAACGAGGACTTGACTGTCGAAACACTTCGTCAAGCCCCGCGTGTGTTGACCAATTATTTATCTGAACTCAAGATAAAGTGCGATTATTCTAACCGAGGTTGCCAAGAGTACATTCGTCTGGAAGAGCTGGATACTCACGTCGAGAATTGCGGCTTTGCGCAGGTAAAATGCTCAAACGAGGAATGTGGAATGGAAATTAACAAGCGAGAGATTGTTCATCACGAGAGCACATGCAGTATGCACGTACAGGCAAGTCAAGTGTCATAACTGTGTGAAGATCGAGCAAGATATCGAAGCAATGAAAGAGAAAATAGAAGCCCTCGCATCCAAGGAAGATGTAAAGGCGTTTATCGAGGCGCTGATGGTGCAGATGTTTGAGAAATTACGCTTCCTTGAAAACACCATTCAAATTTCATCTGCCGTCAATCATGCAGCGAATGCCTTAATGGAAGACATCTTGGTAGCTGGGGGCAAGGACATTCATGGTAATGCTTTAAAATCTGTCGAGAGATTTTCGTGGAAGAATAATGTCTGGGAAAGAGTGTCCTCAATGAACGATGGTCGAATAGGAGCAACGTCGTTTGTTTACGAGAATCAAGTATTTGTCGCTGGCGGATGTGATAGTCGTGTAATTGAGGTATTAAATTTGAACGAAGGTCTGCTGCAATGTAATGAATCTATGGCCAAAGTTCCTTACCATTGTAAATACCTCAGCTCTGTGGTTTACCAGAACCGGGCAGTTCTGTTTTGTACATGCGGTGCGACTGATTATTGCGCAGAACTTTGTCTCACTGCACCTCACACATGTAAGCAGTTGTGTAAAATGCCTGAACCGGCAAGGAAAAATTATACCGTGGTTGCACTTGAGCACAAAGTCTTGATTTTTGGAGGATTATATAGTGCTAGCAATGATGATTTTCTTGATAGTGTGTTACAGTTTGACATTGGTACGAATTACGAATTTAAAGAAATGCCTCCATTGCCCTGTGCTCTATATGGTATGGCAGGTGTTCGTTGGGGGGATCAAGCAATTTTGATTGGAGGCTCGGATAAAGATGGCCAATCGAAAAAGGTTTATATGTACAATTCCAAAACGGGCAACACAATTGGATTGCCATCTATGTTAGAAGAAAGATCTGGATGTTGTGCGGTTATTACTGGCAATACAATTGTTGTGATGGGTGGACGCGGAAAGACAACCGGTCGTGTTAGATCTGTTGAAGCTTTCACTTTGGGAGGTTATTCCTGGAGATATCTTCCTGCCATGAACGACATTAGAAGTGTCGCCACTGCAACTGTTTTACCAACGAAAAACTTTCATTGATGTGTTTTAGTGGCAATATATGCCAGAGACAAACAGAATGCAACTTTTGCTATGTATTGGTTTTGATTATGTTCAATGAAGCATGATAGTACTAACTAGAACATGATGCGGTATTTTTAAAACAAATCCACGTATAGGTTATTAGCACTATTTCAATTTGATTAAATTTTAGATTAATTAGGATAATTACATTGCATACGAATATAAACAACTATGATTGACAATTACAAATAGTTTTTGTGTCTCGTATATTGTGTTATTATATACTCGCTGGGAGACGATGATATATATGTACTACTTAAAGCACGCACCACATATTTTGAGCAATCTTCTGAGAGTTGAAAATTGTTCACAAAAATGACGTCATTACCGTTGCTATGGTAACAATGACGTTTCAATATAGCCGACATTTAACCTTTTAACACATTTTACTCGAAAAAAAGGCCGGTACCCCCATTTTTTATTTCGTGAAACGTTTTCATTTAGAAAAATGAATGATGTGAACAAGTTTAAAAAATTCTGTAGATCAGAATTTTAAAAAACAATTTTCAACTCTTAGAAGATTGCTCAATATATGTGGTACAATTTCTGTCTTCTAACAAGAAAACCTCTCATATTTCAAAAATTGTAGCCGGGAGCCCCCTTAATTAGATATAAAACACGAGTGCGCAGCTCGAGTGTTTTATATCTGATAAAGCACTTATGCTCTTTCCTCCACAAGAGGGAAGAGCCTGGGAACGAGGTTGTCTCATATTACACGATTTACACAACATAGCTTTTCGCGCGGATTATATTTCGCGGTACTAAAATTTGCGCATCCAGCGCAGAGCGAATTCTATTACTCTGCGCAATGTTTCCTGGTTTGGCCACCTTTAGGAAACATTTATTTTGTATTATTATCTAAGATCTGTAATTGGGTATAGATTTTAAGTGACCAAGTCGATACCAAAAATCGTATATTTTTGTCTGAAATAGAGTGAGGCTTTTAATAGCCTGGCGGCTAACCCCGACCAAACTTTTGGAGAGTGTACCCCAGATAATTTAGGACCACATATTTTAAAATCGTGAATTCTAAAACTACAATCGTATTGCAATGTAATACATTGTATTACATATTATATGCAATTGTATTACAAATTACAATGTAACAATCGTATGACACAACAAATACAACATTAATAATTTTATCTTAAAGAATCTTCATAATCATAATAATCTAGAACTTGTCACTGATAGTTCAAGTTTTGCTATATCAATGAGCATCAATCTTGCACCAAATTGCCCTACATGAACACTACAGTTTGTTCTATGTTGCCTTATAATATACAACTACAATTATTAAAACGTCAGCGAACGTTTTTCGTTGGTAAAACAGTTGCAATAGGGAGACTTCTAATTTCATTCATGGCAGGAAGATATCTCCAGGAATAACCTCCCAAAGTGAAAGCTTCAACAGATCGTACACGACCTGTCGTCTTTCCCCGTCCACCCATCACGACAATTGTATTGCCTGTAATAATGGCAGCGCAGCCACATCTTTCTTCTTTCATAGGTGGTAATTCTGTGATGTTTCCTGTTTTTGAATTGTACATAAAAACTCTGTTTGTTTGGCCATCTTTATCCGCACCTCCAATCAATATCGCTTCGTCCCCCCAACGAACCGCTGCCGCTTTTTCTAAAGCACATGGTAATGAAGGCATTGCTTTAAATTCCTTCGTACTGACATCAAACTCTAACACACTATCAAGACTATTGTTATCGGCAGTACTTCCTCCGAAAACCAAGACTTTGTGCTCAAATGCAACCACAGTGTAATTTATTCTTGTCGGATCGGACATTTTACACAACTGCTTACATGTGTAAGGTGCGGTAAGACAAAGTTCTGCGCAATAATCATTATTGTTGCATCCGCAAAAAAACCCTGCACGGTTCTGATACACCACGGAGCGGAGGTATTGACAATGGTAAGGAACTTTCGCCATAGATTCACCCCATTGCATCGGATCTTCATCCAAATTTAATACCTCAATTACACGACTATCACATCCGCCAGCAACGAATAATTGATTCTCATAAACAAACGACGTTGCTCCTACACGACCAACGTTCATTGAGGACACTCTTTTCCAGACATTCTTCTTCCACGAAAATCTCTCAACAGATTTCAAAGCATTTTCACCACTGTCCCAGCCCCCACCTACCAAGATGTCTTCCATTAACATATTCGATGCGTGGTTGATAGCGGACGAAATCTGAAATTTCCCTTCACGTCGTCTACATCTTCTTTGGATGCAAGGCTTTCTATTTTCTCTTTCATTCCAAAATATGTGTTCATTATTTCTACACATCATTGGTTCCTTCAGAACATTGTAGCAGATAGAGCAATGAAAGTGGGCATCGACAGCTTTCTCAAAACGACTATCTTCATAGCCATAGTTCTCTTCCGTCGGGCAACAAGCCATTCTTGATGAAGACACAGATCTAAGCAACCAGTTTGCTTACATATCTTTTATTTTAGTTTTCCTTTTTAGTTAATCCCGAACGAAATCTTTTACGGCTTTAGGTCTTCGCATGATTTGCATTTTTTATTAAAGTGAAAACGAACAACGCTTATACGTGTCTCGTTAATCTAGTTTCATTGTGTCTATGTGATGCAGCTGCTATTTTTAATTTTACTTACAATTGTAAACAGTCATACAAAAGCAATGAATAAGTGGCGATTTCCATATACTAATTAATAACACTTTATTTTCAGGAATTAGCTTTGTCTTTTCAGAAAGGTCCTGAAATAAATAAACACATTTACAAGGAAGACATATGCATAATACTACATAACTATGAAAAATATTTAAACATTATACGAGGGAAAGTTCAAAGATTGCTAAAAAGTTGCTCCTAAATGTAGAAATACTACTAGAGAGTTTTATCTTTCTGTCCAAGTTGTTCCAATTTGTTATGGCCTGATAAGCGAGTCTTTGCTTTCCCCAATTCCTTGACACTTTATAGGTGGCCTTAAATTGTCCTTATATCGCGTATTGTCAGTATTTCTCTGTTCGATAGAAGTTCAAGTCCATGTGAGGTATGTGACTGCGGCTAGCGGCAATGCTGATGGTCAATGCCGATACGCTATTCATGTACTGCATGTTTACAGTAATAAAACAGTAATAGCATATCGGCATTGACCATCAGCATTGTAATTGCCAATTATATTAAAATATAATTAGCATAATTGCCGAGAATTTATTTTAAAATCAATTCTACAACAAGTTGAAACCGAAGTGGTAGAATTTGTTCAGAAAAAATGTGTTATCCTGCTTTGTAACAACGTGTAATATTAATATTAGGCTTAGGATTATGATGTTGGATCGATTATAAACTCCAGAATTATTTTTCATGTTTATTTTAACAGCAACCATGTGAAATTCCCAGAAGGATTTTAAAACATCTTATCTTTTCGTTACAAATTACGTACCTTGGCACTTTCACAGAGAGCGTTCCAATTGCTTCAACCGTGCAACAACAATAAATTTAATGTAAATCGTTATTAGCTGTATTTTTAATTCCTGCCAAAAGTATTAGTTCTGACAGTTACTAGAAGTTGCTATAACAAGTTAAATGCTGTCTTGTAAATGTTTGGAATAATAAGTCACGTATGGTGCTTTACAGATGAAAAATAATTCCTACTGTTTGGAATGGACGTCGGTATAATACAATGATATAAATTTGTATTTCCTATTATTTCCGTGCAAAAATATCGAAAAAGCCCTGCAAATAAGAAGACCTAGGAATTACAGTTACGGTACTCCGCTGTAAATTAACAGTTGTTTTGGAAACTGGCTTCTTTCTATTTCGCCCAAAATCTTTATTTTTATATTGAAGCCATGAGCTTTGCAACATTTTGTTTGACCACCAAGCTGCTCCATTTACTGTTCGGAGTACTCCGGATTTTCGGAACACTAATGGAATGGAACAGAAGAGAGTCACATGACTGTTCTGAACTGTTCTGACTACCCCGATTTTCGAGTAGGGGCAGCCAGAACAGACACGTGATACTGCCCATTTTCACGTGATTGGAAATGGTGGAGACAGATTTTGTGTATCATTGGCACACTGTACAGGGTGTATCAATAAAAACGCAACCTCGGAATTTCCTAAGAAATCACTTTGCAATTCTTAAGCATAAAAGATTTTAGGCCCCTGGGAATTGAAATCGAATTGCTAATAATCATATTGCTGTTGTTGTGCATTAAATAAATGCATAAATTTTGCTTTATGCACTCGCGTGTGCAGTAATTTTGACAGTTGTGCTATTTTAAATTCCCAGGCACCTAAAATCTTTTGTCTTTAAAACAATGTCGATTTCTTGGGAAATTCCGAGGTTGCGCTTTTTTTGATACACCCTGTATACAGGGTGTCTCAAAAAAAACCAAAATCATTGAAATTGACGTATTGTTCGATATTCAATGCCCTAGCACTAAGTTAATCCCACGAGTGCATAAAAGATTGACATAACTGCTATAATGAATGGTAATACTCAGCGTAAACTTGTTATGTCAGGCATGCATAAAGTACTAAACCCACGAATGCATATTACGCATATTACAATTTACGAAGCATTTTTAAATTCCCATGAGCAAACAAACGTTCACTTTACAAAGATATTTTAATTTTTTAAAACAAATTAATCACCCTGTCAAAATCCTTTGTGTTACGGCATTGAAATTCGAACAATACGTTATTTCAATGATTTTGGTTTTTTTTGAGACACCCTGTAGAGCGTTATTTTGAAGGGTTACCCGTTATATTTC
>CACRXK020016491.1:0-11326 GCA_902702795.2 Paramuricea clavata | reverse complement strand
GCTCCCTTGGTTGTACTCCAGTTAAGACTAAATTCGCACAGAGAGACCGTGCGGTGTATGCCAAACGAAAGGTTAAAGAAGCGCAGACGGCTATTACTGACGAAGTTGCTCGTAGTTTAAATGTTGACTCCAATGAACTTCAAACGTGTCAAAAGTGCACAGACCTTGACACAATTATAGAAGGGATCAAAGAAAAATGCTCCACTTCAAACATGGAAGCCACACTAAAACTTATCACTCTTGCGCCACCTTCTTGGACAATAGAAAAAACCGCAAACGAGTTTGGTGTATCTAAGTTCATGGTCAACAAAGCTCGGAAATTGAAAAAGGCGAAAGGAATTTTACCCGATATAAGCCCAATAAAAGCAAGGAAACTGTCGGAAGAAAGCAAAACGAAGGTCATCAATTTTTACAACGACGAAGAAGTATCGCGAATGTGCCCAGGGAAAAAAGACTTCGTTTCCGTTAAAAATTCAGAGGGAAAACGAATCCATGTTCAAAAGCGACTCTTGCTTGCTAATTTACGTGAACTGTATTTGCACTACAAAGAAAAATCAAGTGGTGAACACGTTGGATTTTCCAAGTTTTGTGAACTTCGGCCGCGTTGGTGTATTACCGTTGGAGCGAAAGGTATGCATTCGGTATGCGTCTGCGAATACCACCAAAACGTCAAGTTACTGCTGGATTCTCTCCCTGGTCCAAAACTTGATCATAAATTCTTAATGACGAGACTTGTTTGCGATGTCAGTGAAAGAAACTGCATGCTTCATCGGTGCGAGAAATGCCCAGGTTCTGACGGTCTCAGAGAACACCTTCAGTCTGTCTTTTTGGAACGTTCAATCGAGGAGGACGATGAACTAACTTTCAAGCAATGGACGCATACAGATGGCACACGACTTATTACAAGACAGGAACTTGCGTGTGACCTCTTGGAGGAGATCGTTTTGCAAATTAACGCTCTAGCCAGCCATAGCTTCATCGCGAAGGCACAAGCAACCTACCTTTCACAGCAAAAGGAGTCGTTAACTCGAGGCACTGCGGTTGTTTTGCTCGATTTCGCCGAAAACTACTCATTTGTTGTTCAGGACGCTGTTCAAGGTTACTACTGGGATAACAGTCAAGCTACACTGCATCCACTAGTTGCCTATTATCGGAAAGAAGATGGCAATCTCGGTACAATCAGTTTCTGTGTGGTCAGTGATTGTCTGAAGCATGATGCTACAGCTGTGTACGCAGTTATCAGCGTTATCATTGTTCATCTCAAGGAATTAATAGTCCAGGTCTTTCGTTGGTGAGATACTTCAGTGATGGAGCCGCCAGTCAGTACAAGAACTGTAAAAACTTTTTAAATTTATGCTACCATGAGGAGGATTTCGGAGTGAAGGCGGAATGGCATTTTTTTGCAACAAGTCACGGGAAAAGTCCATGTGATGGTATCGGTGGAACCATTAAGCGTCTAGTCGCCAGAGCTAGCCTTCAAGCTACGACAGGGAATCACATTCTCAATGCTAAAGAACTCTTTTCGTGGGCAAAAGCTAACATTTCGGGAATCGAAATGCTTTTCGTGAGCACTGAAGAAATTGAGAAATGCGAAATGGTCTTAGAGTCACGTCTGAACGACGCCAAAACCATAGCAGGAACAAGGAGTCACCACAGTTTTGTTCCAGTCAATTCTGATTCTCTGCAAATCCGGCGAATTTCAGCAGATGTGGATGGAACATCCGTTAAAGTAACAAGTTCGTCTCAGGCACAAGCATCTCAATCGTTCACACATGGTCAGTGTTTAGCAGCAGTTTACGACAAAGCCTGGTACCTGGGTGTCGTAGAAGATATATCGCACGAAAATGAAGACGTCCTCGTAAACTTTATGAGATCTCGTAATCCCGGCACTACAATCCACTCGTTCGTATGGCCATCAACACGAGATGAATGTTGGATTCCTTTTGAGCATGTGCTATGTACCGTGCAAGAGCCGTTGCAGATCACAAAGGGTCGAATCAAACAATACAAACTTAACAGTCCAGCAATTGAGATGATTGAAGACAGCTTTAACAAATTTTTAGATTGTTACTACAATTGACCATGACATCTCATTGGTATTCATGTTGAAAATAGTTAAAAACTGATTTGTAATTTAAACTTGAGAAAATCAGTTTGTACAAGACGCCCGACAGGCCTTCTCTAGCTCCATCTACGGGTGAACTGAGGTATTAAGGAGTGTTCATTATTTAGGGTTTCGGGGGGGGGGGCGGCATTTCACACTTCCTCCCTCTCAATATCTACATGACCCCCCTCTGGCAACGGCAAAACTCACATGACCCCCCCTCCAGAAAAGACAAAAGCCTTTATGCCCCCCCCCCTGTTTTATATAAAACACAGTACAAATGTATAAATATGGTATGTACAATATTAGTTAAAAAATTAAAAAGTCTTTATTTTATGACGTTAGTAATAGTGCAAAAGCTCCTGTAAACTTGCATCCATTTAATAATTCAAATTTTCATGTTCATGTTCTACAGATATTTTAACGAGGTCAAAACATTTGCCAAAACTAAAACTTTTATGACCCCCCCCCCCTCAATTACTCTGAGGCCCCCCAAAAAAACTCTGGTGCCCCCCAAAATATAAACACCAATGTTTTTGCCCCGATCCCCTATGATTTCACCCCACCAATCATAAATAACGAACACTCCCTAAGGGAACAGCTGATCTGCAGTACTATAAACTGTACAATATAGCCTAACAGCTACTATTTAGTTGTTATTAAGGTAATTCAGCTATGCACAATTTACTCTAGACATTCATAAATACATGGTCGAAAAATATCAGATAGCTTTAATTAATATTAAGACAATTAACATTCTGATGGAAGTCACTTTGGCGTGATTGACATTTGACATGCATATAAATAACAATTGAAAGAATTATATTAATATTATTCATCAGGCGATATATATGGACGGTATAAAGACTTAAAATGAATGTTTTATATCAATTATTTCTCGCATTTGTGACTTTTTGGCGGACATAGAGAATACTAGAAAAGGACCAGTAGATTGATAACAAAATCACCGGCTTAGTTACTGCGCTTCATGCAATTCAGAATTTGTTTGTTTACATTTGAATTCAATTACTGAATTAGTGAAAAACACAAATTTTTAGGTCGCTCGTTAACATTGAACGAAACAGAGGACAATAATGAAATTTCTACCACAGGTTTAGCGTAACATTTACTTTAATACAGTGAAATCTTGAGTTTGTCCGATTAGTCCCACATGCTTATTTCCCTCGTCGAAAAGAAGACACATCCGAAAATTGCCGCAATTTAAATCGGTATTTTTAACGTCTAACTAATTATAACGGGCTATTATTGCTAACAAGAATTCTTTGAAGGCTTGTTTTTATGTGTAGATATCATGAATGTACCTAGTCAGATATTTACCAAGATATTATAGTTCAAATCTACGACGAATTTGTGTTTTTTCCATTCAGCCAGTATGTTGATCCCCCGTTATTTACGACATCCTTCATCACATACATTAAACGATGTATTGGTTTAGAAGAGCAGTCTCAGATTTACTACTCTACCAATTTTTTTCTTAATATGTTGAGTGATAAACGAGATATTGATGTGCGAATTATGCCGAAATTACAAATTCTGTCAAAATGGCGACTTCCGCCATTGACAATCACGCAGTGTTTTGCTTATATTTCCTGAAATACTTAATGTCATCTAGCAAAAATTCACACAAATTCTAATTGTATTTTGATCTAAAAGTGTACCAAAAATCAACTAAATCTGTAATGCTTGTGCAGGAAGTTTAGTCGATTTGGCGTGGAATGAACCTATATAATTCTATTTCTGTCCGACATATTTATTCTTTAAAATATACCGTCGTAAACGGAAAGTAGAGGTGCCGTTTTCCGATGGACACGGTGCCTATCATAAAAGTGTGTTTACAAAATGTTGTCGTGTAAACGAGTAAATAGCGAAGTGGCAGTTTTGGCACGGTGCCCATTTTCAGGGGTGCCGTGCCCAAAACGCTTGTCGTGTAAACCGGCCTTAAGAATCCACTATTTTAACAAACTTCTAAAAAAAACCCCAGATATGTACAAAATGGCTTTTGTTCAAAATGCATTACAGTCAATTATCAATACCACCTTTCAATCATATTAAATAGTTACATAGGCTCATTCCATTACTATGTCAAAATAATCTCTAAACAACTCAACCAATTTCAAACAATCTCAAACTATTTCAAAACAATTTCAAATAAATTTCAAGAGAGGTTTCATCACAACACATTAGTTAGGTTGATGCGATATATCAATATATCTTTGATAAATATCGATATTTCCAAAATTATAGTAATATTTGAAAATATTATCCACTTTTCGCATATCGACAATATGGAACCTTTTAACTAGAGAACTGAATCTCCTTCTGTAAAGTTGAGAAAACGCATATGTGACAGCAATTGAGAGTTGGCAATTTAAAAGTGTAAACATAGTAAGAATGATCACAGAAGATCACCATCCACACGAGCGATAGTTTTTGAAAACAATAACTATGCGAAATATTGATGTGATGACTCGTAAACATGGAATCAAAATCTCTAATTCACTGTCGTCTAGACTCACTGGAAAGTCTAGACAATAAATATGTCAAATCAACAATTCAAAGCCCTGTTTGGATTTACTTCAAGAACAGTGCAGACTGACTGAACTACGTTTTCTAATTTCATAATTCGATATAGTCGATATTTTTGTTCAATATCGATATATTGATTTTTTCTTATCACTTCAGCGTAATATTATGCAAAATATTTTCAATTTATCTTGCCTTGCTAGTGGGGCAGCACATTGTCATGCATACTCACATGATCTTCAAGTTCAGTGGGAATTTCAAACTCGGCATCGCAGACACAACAGATATAACCAATACCAGTTGCTTCTTTTGCTTCGAATTCCTTACAGACATCACATTGGTAGGACGTACCATGGTCTTTGGCCTTGTGCTGATATAAACTTTCAATATCAGGGAACTGTTTGTCGCACTTGTCACAGACACAATAATCGCCACTCAGTATCTCACCATCATGTCGTTGTTCTTGAATAATTTCCCTGCCACAACTGTTGCAGAATAATAAGCCATCTCTTGAATGTACTCTCCAGTGACGTTTGAGATTTTTACGTTGTGTGAATGTTTTCTTACATTTAGCACACTCAAAACACTGCTTTACATTGTGTGCTGATATTTTATGCCGTGTCAACTTGTATGATTCTGAAAATCTCTTCTTGCAAATGTCACATTCAAAAGGTTTGTATGCGGTATGTGTTTTTTTATGAGTAGCTAAATGGCTTGATTGTGAAAATCTCTTTTTACAAATATTGCATCCATAAGGTTTGTCTCCTGTATGTGTTCTTTTATGCTTGGTTAAGTAATCCGATTGTGAAAACCTCATCTTACAAACATCACATTCATAAGGTTCCTCTCCAGTGTGTGTTCTTTTATGCTTGGTTAAGTTGCCGGAGCATGAAAATCTCTTCTTGCAAACATCACATTCATAAGGTTTATCTTGAGTATGTCCTTTTTTATGGGTAGCTAAGTTGCACAATTGTGAAAATCTTTTGTTGCAAACATCACATTCATAAGGTTTGCTTCCAGTATGTGTTCTTTTATGTTTAGCAAAACCACTTGGATCAGAAAATCTTTTGTTGCAAACATCACATTCATAAGGTTTGTCTCCAGTATGTGTTCGTTTATGCGTAGTTAAGTTGCTCGAGCACGAAAATCTCTTCTTACAAGTATCACATTCATGAGGTTTCTGTCCAGTGTGTGTTCTTTCATGTGTAACTAAGGTGTTTGAGTGTGAAAATCGTTTGTTGCAAACATCACATTCATAAGGTTTGTCGCCAGTGTGTGATCTCTTATGGATGGTTAAAGTGCTTGAGAGCGAAAATCTTTTGTTGCAAACATCACATTCATAAGATTTGACTCCAGTGTGTGTTCTCTTATGATTGCTTAAAGTGCTTGAGTGCGAAAATCTTTTGTTGCAAACATCACATTCATAAGGTTTGTCTCCAGTGTGTGTTCTCTTATGTGAAGTTAAGTTACCTGACCGGGAAAATCTTTTGTTGCAAACATGGCATTCATAAGGTTTGTCTCCAGCGTGTGTTCTCTTATGTGCAGTTAAGTGACCTGACTGCGAAAATTTTTTGTTGCAAACATCACATTCATAAGGTTTGTCTCCAGTGTGTGTTCTCTTATGTACAGTTAAGACACGTGACCGGGAAAATCTTTTGTTGCAAACATCACACTCATGAGGTTTGTCTTTAGTGTGTGTTCTTTTGTGTTTTAGCAAAGAGCTTCTATGGGAAAATATCTTGTTGCACAAGTCGCATTTGCTAGACATGGTTTCAGCCTTTCAGATCTTTTCCCCGTGCGGTCAAATTGCTATAAAAAATATCACCCAACTGTTCCCTCGAATCTTTCTTTATTTAATCTTTACAATATCTCGGTTCTTACGGAATTTCTGATCAAAAAATGAGAATATTAATATTCAGAGATACAGTTTGCAAACTACATGAGTATCAAAATATAGCACCCAATTGCCCAAAAAGATTCATGTGGTGTTTCCACTTTACAAAAGAAAAAATTATTGATACGCGACATTTCGCAATCATTAATAGAATAAACTCAAAAACATGAACGAAAAATGAGATTAAACCACCCTTATTAGAAGAGAATAGAAATGGACTCTTTTGAGCATAAGAAACTGATACATCATTCTCGCAGCGCCATTTGTTTTGCCAAACCAACAGTGTTTCATGTTTTATGTTTCATATATTATTGTGGCAGCCATGTTTGCGCTAGATGGTAACTTTTATATTACAAAATGGCTGATAGTGATGTAGTTGAAAAATACAGGGAGAAATTCGACGTTTCGAGCGAAGTTTTTTCATCGGGAAGTTAGCTATAGTTTCTTCGTCAAGAAGTTTGCCTACTAACTAACTCCCAGATGAAGGGCCTTCGCTCGAAACGTCGAATTTCTCTTGTATTTTCCACGCACTTCCATTCCTATCAACCAAGTTTTGCTTTATTGCCACTAATAATCTACACTGAGACCGCTCAAAATTAACTTTCGTATACAGAATTATAACCACTGACCTGTTACATCTTCCTTTTCATTATTTTTCTGCTAATGTTCTGACAGTCCCGATATATATAAGCGACAAAATAAAGTGGTCACCTTGAAGCAAAATCGTCACGAAAGCCAGGCGAGAAATTTACGGCCAAGTACAAATTTTGCTCGTATTTTAATCGTATAATTTGATCGGACGAAACCTTTTCCCACGTGTAAGAAAATTCTTTCCCGTTCCCATTGGCTTTGCGAAGCGAGATTTCTCATGAGTTAATCCATTTGGAAAAGACGGAAAACTCAACACCCATATAAGAATAAATGTACCGTAATCTGAGGGGGGGGCTTTGAATAAAAGAACTGATACACCTTTCTCGCAGAGATGTTTGGCAAATCAATCAGTGTTTCATGTTTTATATTTCACTATTGTGGAAGCGATATTTCTGCTAGATGGTAACTGATATCTAACTAAATTAGAATATTAAACCAGTCATCCCCAATCTCGTTCCCCGAGCCTTTGATCCTCGTGAAGGAACGCGATGCTCGTGGATAGTCCGTTGCCGGAAGACAGGAATCGTGGGCAATTCCTGGCTAAGACCGAATTGCGCATTCCATGTCAACGGCCAATCAGATTCCTCCCTGAAACGGATTGTCACAGGGCCTCGCGTTCTTTCCAGAGGATCGCAGGCTCGGGGAACCAGATTGAGTCATCCCAAGCTCACATGTTGTTGTTGGGTTACATTTGCATTTTTATATTAGTTTACTATGACAGAATATGTATTGTCAAAATTCAAAAATGATCAAATATTATATTAAATTGAAAAATAAAATTGCTTATCACTACCACAATGTGCAATTGACTTTTCAGGGTTGATTTGGGGGGGTGTTTCGATCCGCTTGACAATGAGATACGTTCTGAATGACATTAAGCCCGTTTTTCACCTCAACCGTATCGTAACGTACCACAGCATTTTCTTTTGTGTCGAAGTCATTAGTTCCACACTACCGCTCAGGAAACAAAGAAATACGCTATGTTTCGGCACAATTGAACAGCAGTGGAAAACAGACATTAAGAACTGCTGTATTACGGATAGGGTAATTATTGATAGCAGTTTATGCTGATCAATGTGAATGGTGGGTGCGTGACTTCCTCGCTCCTGACCAACGACTCGTTGAATTTCAATCAAGATTCAATTTCCAAGTATAAAGTCAATTTTCTAATTTAAAATTTAATTTTGTAATTCTACTTCGCCATTGGTCTACGTTGCTACGAAGTCAAGTGGGATTTGAAAGCAATGGCCATTAGCATGAAACTACGCAAATTCTCAGTATACGACCAACACGTCTACCTAGGGGGATTTTCCTCTCTCATAGTTGTTGTAGCCTACCATCCTCATTGGTCAGGGACAGAGAATGATCTAATGCGCGACTACTTGTTTCAATCACTTGCAATCGCTGAATCAAAGTAAGTACCCTAATTGCGCTTTCATTAGTTTTACAGAAGACTTCAAACTGCGGTGCAATTTACCTTGTATTATGATACATTTTTATAGTTAAGAGTTTGTTATTGTCAATTTGTAAGCGTTTATACTGTTCAGCCGTTGCAATTTTGAAACATATATTAAACACGCTCATAGCTGGTCATATTTCGTATGATTTTGAAATTTATTGTAATGTTTGGACCCAAAATGGTATTGTCTTCCTTTTGATATTAATATATTTTTGAATCAGTTCCGTTCATTATTAATACGTAAAAATAGTCAGTATTGCATGAACGGCATTTAAATTGCTTTTATTTAAAATGTTTTGTTCTAGTGAAATGTATCACATACTAATGTACCAAACCGACATCGCCGGTGTAAATTCTGTTTTATTTACTCCAAAAGTAATTTAAACTGCCAATCTTTTAAAAGTTTGAATTCTCGACCTACACTATAAACTACAACAGTAATAAATTATATCTATAGCTATTATTCACACAACATCACGCACACGAATTTCAGAGCATATGATTGGTTGTATTGGAAATAAATTATCATGGTAATTAGTGAAAAGTGATCAAATTTCCTTGAGATTGTTGCGGGCTCTCATTTACCCATTGCACCTGCCACACAATCTAATAATGACCAGGCTCAGCTTTTAGCTGTCAAATGACTGTCACCTTTTATCGAATAATTACGAAAAAATAACCATGTGTGATCTTGTTTAAAGTAATCGGTTGAATTCATATTTTTCCACATATGGGATTTAAAGTTAGTCCAAATTGCGAACATTTGCCCAAATGTTTGTTGCGCATTTGGGAAACGTATGCCATTGTGAGATCAATCTGTAAGCATGCTGTGTTGTAAAATGTTGTAGGCGCTCAATGTGGATCAGAGCCGTAACAAGGCGCGATAATTGGGCGGGGGTTGGTGCATATTCAAATATTCGTGTTCTGCGCTACGGATTTCGATGTAAACTTTCGATTTCGAGTTCGATGTAAAATTGCGAGTAAAATTTATCAAAACTTGATGCTTACACATACATTGCGCCATATATTTACCCGGGGGACTTCAATTTCAATCCAAAATGAGAATAATTTCAATACTCAGACAAGTATTTAGCTTTACATGCAATTCCTGACAGTGAGATTTCGACCGACATTTCAAAATCGAATCGTATTTGGCTATTTTTATCACAATGATACAAGAAAGACAGCATTCGGCAGTTAAAAACTAAGTCTGCTCTTCATTGGTGTTAAAAAATAAATCGATAAACGTAATAATTATGTAATGCATAATACCATGCTGATTTTGGAAAACCTATTTTTATATACACCCTGTATGAGAACATACTGTGGTCTATCAAGGTAAGATGTCTGGAAACTAAATATCAGTCATTGTTTGCTTTTGTCTGAGTTCTATATCGGTTAATTTGTGTACATTCACGGTGATTAAGCTCATTGTACTTTTGATGAAATGTGCAGCCACGATGAATAATATTTAATGAAGTTGAGACAAAGGATTTGTGCACGGTGAGGTACAGTTCAACATCAGACAAAGGCCTTCAATTTTGTAGCTTTGAAGTTTGCCGGGTTTCCAGATCATCATGTCTTGACAGACTATGATCAGAACAAAGTTCAGTACATAATGATATTATGTTGAGTTAATTTAATCCTGTAAAGTATATTTCTATTTAAACTTGATTTCAATAGATGATTCCTCCTATCGACTAATTTTTTATCCAGACGAGAAGGATGTAATCTATTATTTTTGTTCAAAATAGCATCCTAAAATTTGTAAAATTGCAGTTTGGTTCCGAAATTTTGTAAAATACGGAAAATATAGTCCTGTGAAATTAGCAAATTTTGAGTATTCTATAGTATTACGCAGGGAAAAATTGAGCCGAAAATGGAGCTTTCCGCGCGTAATACTAAAATACTTAAATTTTGATAATTTCACAGGCGGATAATTTTTCGTATTTACAACATTTCGCAACCGAACTTTGCAGTATTACTAATTTTAGGATGCTCTTTTAAGCTTTATAATGATATATTTGGTCTTTCTTGTCTATTTTAAAAATTAGTCGATAGCTGAAATCATATTCCATTAAATAATTTGATTTAAATTTGTTTCCAACTCGATTGCAGTATGTTTTGAACTAACTATATAAAGTAGAATAATTTAGATACGTGTGCTTATCTCGATATAATAAACTATTAGATCATATATTACTGGGAATAAATGGTTAAAAATTTTCAAAATTATGAATGAACGCAGCTCCTTAAGTTTTATTTAACTTCGTACACGCACTTTCGACACCCTTCGTCGTTGAAGGCGTACCACAGCTGAACACGCCGATTTTGAAGCCTGAACAAAAAGATATATATCGTATATAAACATTATCGTCGGTATTTTAAAACCTCATGCACTCGGCCTATACTTCATTCATTTCAAAACAGCTTTAAAGCTTTTGATATATCCTCTGGCGTAGGAACAAAGAACGGCTGAGGGAGAAGCTTGCTCCTGCTACAATTTTGCAGCGTATTACATTAACTGAGAAAGCTGTAGCTGATACAACTACCTCAAAAATACAGAAAGAATGTTAGCGTTTCATGCGAAGGCCATTCGTCTACTATAATTTCGAGACAAAGGGATTTTTGTGATTTCGACAAACTAAGTTTCTACAGTTTTCTCAGTTTGTAG
>CACRXK020016489.1:0-11327 GCA_902702795.2 Paramuricea clavata | reverse complement strand
CTAAGTTGATCTGGTTTATGACGTCGACGTCATAAAAACCTAAGTTGGTCGTATTTATGACGTCGAATATCGACGTCATATACACCAAAGTTCATCGTATTCATGACGTTGAATATCGACGTCATGAACACCAATGTTAATCGCGTTTATGACGTCGAATATCGACGTCATAAACACCAAAGTTGATCGTGTTTATGACGTCGAATATCGACGTCATGAACACAAAAGTTAATCGTGTTTATGACGTCGAATATCGGCGTCATAAACACCAAAGTAGATCGTGTTGATGGCGTCGAATATCGACGTCATAAACACCTAAGTTGATCGTGTTTATGACGTCGAATATGGAAGTCATGAACACCAAAGTTGATCGTGTTTATGACGTCGAATATCGACGTCATAAGCACCTAAGTTGATCGTGTTTATGATATCGACGTCGTAAACACATAAGTTGGTCGTGTTGATGACGTCGATATTCGATTTGGTGTTTATGACGTCGATATTCACCTAAGTTGATCTGGTTTATGACGTCGACGTCATAAAAACCTAAGTTGGTCGTATTTATGACGTCGAATATCGACGTCATATACACCAAAGTTCATCGTATTCATGACGTTGAATATCGACGTCATGAACACCAATGTTAATCGCGTTTATGACGTCGAATATCGACGTCATAAACACCAAAGTTGATCGTGTTTATGACGTCGAATATCGACGTCATGAACACAAAAGTTAATCGTGTTTATGACGTCGAATATCGGCGTCATAAACACCAAAGTAGATCGTGTTGATGGCGTCGAATATCGACGTCATATACACCTAAGTTGATCGTGTTTATGACGTCGACGTCATAAACACCTAAGTTGGTCGTGTTTATGACATCGAATATCGACGTCATCAACACCTAAGTTGATTGTGTTTATGACGTTGAATATCGACGTCATAAACACCAAAGTTGATCGTGTTTATGACGTCGAATATCGTCGTCTTAAACACCTAAGTTGATCGTGTTTATGACGTCCAATATCGACGTCATAAACACCAAAGTTGATCGTGTTTAAGACGTTCAATATCGACGTCATAAACACCTAAGTTGATTGTGTTTATGACGTCGAATGTCGACGTCATAAACACCAAAGCTGATCGAGTTTATGACGTCGAATATCGACGTCATAAACCCCATAGTTGATCGTGTTTATGACGTCGAATATCGACGTCATAAACACCAAAGTTGATCATGTTTATGACGTCGAATATCGGCGTCATAAACACCAAAGTAGATCGTGTTGATGGCGTCGAATATCGACGTCATAAACACCTAAGTTGGTCGTGTTTATGACGTCGACGTGATAAACACCTGAGTTGGTCATGTTTATGACATCGATTATCGACGTCATCAACACCTAAGTTGATTGTGTTTATGACGTCGAATATCGACGTCATAAACACCTAAGTTGGTCGTGTTTATGACGTCGACGTCATAAACACCTAAGTTGGTCGTGTTTATGACATCGAATATCGACGTCATCAACACCTAAATTGATTGTGTTTATGACGTTGAATATCGACGTCATAAACACCAAAGTTGATCGTGTTTATGACGTCGAATATCGTCGTCTTAAACACCTAAGTTGATCGTGTTTATGACGTCCAATATCGACGTCATAAACACCAAAGTTGATCGTGTTTAAGACGTTCAATATCGACGTCATAAACACCTAAGTTGATTGTGTTTATGACGTCGAATGTCGACGTCATAAACACCAAAGCTGATCGAGTTTATGACGTCGAATATCGACGTCATAAACCCCATAGTTGATCGTGTTTATGACGTCGAATATCGACGTCATAAACACCAAAGTTGATCATGTTTATGACGTCAAATATCGACGTCATATTCACCAAATTTGATCGTGTTTAAGACGTCGAATATCGACGTCATTACCATCTAAGTTGATCGTGTATATGACGTCGAATATCTACGTCATAAACACCAAAGTTGATCGTGTTCATGACGTCGAATATCGGCGTCATAAACACCTAAGTTGATCGTGTTTATGACGTCCAATATCGACGTCATAAACACCAAAGTTGATCGTGTTTATGACGTCGACTATCGACGTCATAAACACCAAACTTGATCGTGTTTATGATGTCGAATATCGACGTCATAAACACCAAAGTTAATCGTGTTTAGGATGTCGGATATCGACGTCTTAAACACCAAAGTTGATCGTGTTTATGATGTGGAATATCGACGTCATAAACATCTAAGTTGATCGTGTTTATGACGTCGAATATCGACGTCATAAACGCCAAAGTTGATCGTGTTTATGACGTCGAATATCGGCGTCATAAACACCTAAGTTGATCGTGTTTATGACATCGACGTCGTAAACACTTAAGTTGGTCGCGTTTATGATGTCGAATATCGACGTCATCAACACCTAAGTTGATCTTGTTTATGACGTCGACGTCATAAACACCTAAGTTGGTCGTGTTTATGACGTCGAATATCGACGTCATATACACCAAGGTTGATCGTGTTTATGTCGTCCACTATCGACGTCATAAACACCTCACGCCTGACATTTTTGCACGCGAAATTGCACATTAAACTGTGTCAATTTTTTTCGCTACCGCGCGACAAATTTGGAAGCTTGGTATCGAATTTGATAATTGAAAAATTCCTCAAATTCAACGAGCGCGTGCTTGTGCGCGTTTTCCGTGAGGGTTATTTAAGGTAAACAGGGAAACGGAGCGTGTCTCGGGGATCAAAATGATATCTAGATTACCATGGTTACGGGGAATGTTTGCAACAGGAGCGCTTGTTGTTTGGGGCATTTTAGGGAAATGGCGACTTTCGCATCAAGTCGTGAAAATGCAACAACTTCGGCTTGTATAGGATTCTTTCTACAGTGTTATTTTAATTTCATTTTTGAATGCAATACAAGTCAAGATACCTATTAAAAATCGTTTGTTTTTTGTTTTTGACAAAATGTGCTAGAAAAGATAATATTATACCTTTTACAAAGGCATGCACGCAATAAAATATTCGATGTTGAAAAGTATATGCGAAAGACACAGTTAGGCTGTTGGCAGTTGAAGAGGAGAACAAAAATGCAATATATACTGCTCAGGATTATCAAAATCTTCAAAATTAGTGAACTCAGAAAGCATCATGAAAATACCACATGGTATATGAACGTACATCTCGACTGCTAGTCGCTCACACACTTTGAATATTATTGTATCCTCTGGTTGAAATCTCGCCTGCGGCCCTGCAATTCTGGTGCATGCAGCATAATTCTATTAACCAACAGAACTGAGCTACAGAGTCCAGTTGTCAAGCTGGAGTTCATGTTTGTATACTTGGGTACTGCTGTGTTAGTATCGGTAAATACCAAAATTGAAACCTATAACCTTTAAAACATATTAATATTTACTGATACCTTGACAGGGCAGTTACCAGACTGAGTATATTTGTGGTTAGAGCTCGACATTGGACAGAGTCCATTTGGACAGAGTGCTATAGCTCAGTTGTTTAGGACACTATATATTATTCTAAGAGATTCTTTTGACATCTCACTCATTGAATAATAGTTGAAAGGTCTTGTACATGGAAATTTTCGAGTGGAAATTTATATACATTTATTACACCTAACCAATTAGGAACAGCTGTGAAAAAAGCAACTGTAGGTCCCTGGCAGGAATTAGACCTGCGATTCCAGTGCGCACTCTAATCAACAGAGGCCAGTTGTCGAGCTCTCTTATGGGTTAGGGTCATGGCAGTACCTTAGTATATATGTATATAGTACCTTAACTATTATATTATGTAATATACAGTAATACATGAACAGGCCTTAATCCATTAAAGCACTGCAGCATGGCTGCAGGTTCAATTCCTGCCATTGACCTATAGTTGCTTTTCTCGCAGTCGTTCCTGATTAGGTCTAATAAATGTTTGTAAAGTTTCACTCAATAATTTTGATGTAGTAGTCTAAGACCTCTCACATATTAATCTAACTAATGATTAAACCTACCTTTTAATTTTCTTTTTCTACAGCTAATTATTTAGGTTCAAAAATTCAATAGCAAGGACGAAAGTGGTTTTGTAAGCAAACAACCAAGAAATGTTCATGCGACAACAGCAGCAAATTGTAGCCAGTCTAACAGTAACTGTTTAACGTGCACAGTCTGTCGACCCTAGTGATCAGGATTTATCTCAAGTGATAAAATTAATCTACAAATATTTTTAGTCACAAAACACTGGAGTTTAAAGATTCCCAGTAAAGTGCTAAATGTATTTATTATGTCACACACAATGCATAGTAGAATCATTTGAAGCTTTGTTTGGTAGCCGGGGCAAAACTAGCCCCTTTTAATTTGGGGGGTGTCTGCCAGAATTACCCTGCCAAAACTGATGATGCCCTGCAGCAATTTTTTATTTCTGGCCACTATTTTCCCCAAAAATGGGGGGGGGGGTGAAAAATTTTTCTGGACACACACCCCCAATAACCCCCCCCCCCATCAAGTTTTGCAACTACCTGAAAAATACAAGGATAAACTTTGATGTTTCGAGCGAAGGCCCTTCGTCGTGAAGTTTGTTGTGGGGTCTGGAAAATTATATGAGGTTTATTGATCATGTGACAAAAATTAAACCAATCAGATGCATTTAGTCAAAACAAAGTATATACAAAAAATGTTAATCACAATATAGAATATATTAATACAATTATACAGAAAACTACAACATATACATCTACAAATCAACACTATGTTGTTATTATTTAAAGTTGCACCTCTCACATTGTATAGATGTTCTTATTCTGGGTTAGATATATTATGCTAATTTGTATATATATAGTATAATTTTTACCTAACATCATAACCTATGTAAACCATTGTATTTCTTTAAAAAAACAACAAGATGTCAGTTGATGTCCATATCATCATATTTGTGTTGTATGCAATGATTTTTGCCTGCAGATTGATCGAGACAAGAAAATAAAAAGCTGAATGTGCAAATAATTAGTTCTGGCAAAATGTATTGCTTTGAATCCCTTGTCTGTAGCTCAACAGTAAATGCATGCAGTGCCAGTCAAATGGTCATGAAAGTGGACACCTTTTTCAAACAGATTTTTCTTCCCGTGTGAGGAAACCGTAGTACCCAGAGAAAACCTACAACATTTGGTTCAGGGTTGACTCATTTCAATAATCCAACACCAATATTGCAAAGAGAAATTAGATTTTTAACTTTCACTTCACTAAAATATTTGAGCTGTTTCCTTTGCTATCTGGATATTTATAGAAAACCAGTCATCGGAGAAACATACTCTGACATCATGAAATGTGCAACTATTTGGCAATTCCCATTACTTGCTGGTCATTGCCACAGTACCAGTTTAAATACATGTAATAATGGTACATACATGCTGATAATTTTGGAGACACAGGTAGAAATGATTTTGGTAGCAATGACCAGTTATGCATGGGCATTTTAAGAATTACCAATTATCTTAAGAATGTTTTGATATTTTTGCAACAGCTGTGAAGAGTCATTGGGTATAAATGGACCAAGGGTGACAATCCATCACAGAAAGGAAGGGGATGGAGGCAGCCAATACACTTTTTATGGCTATAAAGATTCTCTCTAAGAGGACGTAAACCCCTCCAGCTCATGGCAGACTTGCAAAGCTTCAATCACTTCCAATGAGGAAGTGACTGCCATATTTGAAAATCACAATATTTATCAGCAATTTAGCTCTGATAATAATTAATAATGTGAATGCTGAGAGAGATTGAGAGAATACATCTTCACAACTGTTACAATAAACCTGACTATACTTTTATGGATTATAATATTTCGGACATTACTAGCAAACATGCTGAGGAAATCCATTGACATTCCACTATCCAATCCATATATAGTTGAAAAACTTTGCTCAAAGTAGCCAGGCACAACATCCTTGGACAAACCAGATAATAAAGCAAATAACTCGTTGACAAAGCGCATCAAAGTAAAATAAATAACAATAGCCTTCTTGAAATCACTGTGAAAACAAAATGGTTCAACAAATCCGTATAAACCCCGAACGTTTCTTACGATTATTGAAAACATGATAAACTGAGTAAATAAATATGGGTTTCTGATGCTCGTTTTGCCCCCTATCCGCCGTCGAATTCCTGCCAGCCACAGCAGAGCTTCCCTTTGTAATATTGGCGCTGGATTTATGGAATTAGTCGTCTCCCGTAGCACATTTAATCCAGAGAATCATGAGCTTCGAGTACAGTTTCAAGTTGCTCGGCACATTCATCCACGAAAAACGCGACACGTTTTGGCAGCTTTTCTCCCGAGTGAAGCTACCAATGGCCTCCATTACTTTCTGCAAATAATCTACCGGCCGTTCGACGCAGTTATTATTCAAAATATCTTGATTTAAGACCTCGTCAAGACAAAAATTGCCATTTTGAACGGCCGCCATCTTGTCAAATTAAATATGCGTACGCAACATTTTTTGAAGAATACCGCAGGTCATAATGAATGGCGAACTAGCGTTTTCGCACGCAAAAATGCCAGGCGTGCCTAAGTTGATCGTGCATATGACGTCAAAAATCGACGTCATAAACATCTAAGTTGATCGTGTTTATGACGTCGAATATCGACGTCATAAACACCAAAGTTGATCGTGTTTATGACGTCGAATATCGACGTCATAAACATCTAAGTTGATCGTGTTTATGACGTCGAATATCGACGTCATAAACGCCAAAGTTGATCGTGTTTATTACGTCGAATATCGACGTCATAAACACCAAAGTTAATCGTGTTTATGCCGTCGACGTCATAAACATCTAAGTTGATCGTGTTTATGACGTCGAATATCGACGTCATAAACACCAAAGTTGATCGTGTTTATGACGTCGAATATCGACGTCGTAAACATCTAAGTTGATCGTGTTTATGACGTCGAATATCGACGTCATAAACGCCAAAGTTGATCGTGTTTATTACGTCGAATATCGACGTCATAAACACCAAAGTTTATCGTGTTTACGACGTCGATATTCGACGTCATAAATACCGAAGTTGATCGTGTTTATGACGTAGACGTCATAAACACCTAAGTTGGTCCTGTTTATGACGTCGAATATCATCGTCATCAACACCTAAGTTGATCGTGTTTATGACGTCGACGTCATAAACATCTAAGTTGATCGTGCTTATGACGTCGAATATCCACGTCATAAACACCAAAGTTGATCGTGTTTATGACGTCGAATATCGACGTCGTCAACATCTAAGTTGATCGTGTTTATGACGTCAAATATCGACGTCGTAAACATCTAAGTTGATCGTGTTTATGACATCGAATATCGACGTCATAAACGCCAAAGTTGATCGTGTTTATTACGTCGAATATCGACGTCATAAACACCAAAGTTAATCGTGTTTATGCCGTCGACGTCATAAACATCTAAGTTGATCGTGTTTATGACGTCGAATATCGACGTCATAAACACCAAAGTTGATCGTGTTTATGACGTCGAATATCGACGTCGTAAACATCTAAGTTGATCGTGTTTATGACGTCGAATATCGACGTCATAAACGCCAAAGTTGATCGTGTTTATTACGTCGAATATCGACGTCATAAACACCAAAGTTTATCGTGTTTACGACGTCGATATTCGACGTCATAAATACCGAAGTTGATCGTGTTTATGACGCAGACGTCATAAACACCTAAGTTGGTCCTGTTTATGACGTCGAATATCATCGTCATCAACACCTAAGTTGATCGTGTTTATGACGTCGACGTCATAAACATCTAAGTTGATCGTGCTTATGACGTCGAATATCCACGTCATAAACACCAAAGTTGATCGTGTTTATGACGTCGAATATCGACGTCGTCAACATCTAAGTTGATCGTGTTTATGACGTCAAATATCGACGTCGTAAACATCTAAGTTGATCGTGTTTATGACATCGAATATCGACGTCGTAAACATCTAAGTTGATCGTGTTTATGACGTCAAATATCGACGTCATAAACGCCAAAGTTGATCGTGTTTATTACGTCGAATATCGACGTCATAAACACCTAAGTTGATCGTGTTTATGACGTCGACGTCATAAACATCTAAGTTGATCGTGTATATGACGTCGAATATCGACGTCATAAACACGAAAGTTGATCGTGTTTATGACGTCGAATATCGACGTCATAAACACCAACGTTAATCGTGTTTATGACGTCGAGTATCGACGTCATAAACAGCTAAGTTGATCCTGTTTGTGACGTCCAATATCGACGTCATAAACACCTAAGTTGATCGTGTTTATGACGTCGAATATCGACGTCATAAACATCTAAGTTAGTAGTAATATAGGGGCCGTTCGGGTCTTATTTTTAAGGGTGCGTAAGGGTGCGCTAATTAATATTCATACAAATGAGGGTGCGTAAGGATGTTGGGGGTGCGCTAATTAACACTCGTACAAATGAGGAGGGTGCGTAGTGACGTTACTCATTAACATACGTCATAATTGTATGCAATGACGTCACGCGGGCGAGCTTAAACACGATGGGGCGAAACTTGCTGACTACGCATTAGTGTTATATATCCGAAACTTATATATTCGGAGTGTACAGCTGTTTAGAGTTATATAAACACATGGAAATTAGAGGTTATGATATATAATTGTCAAGCGATTTCTATATTTTATTGCTAGTTTTTTAAAGTACTAAAACACGGATAAGGTTAATAAATTTAAGCTATATTGAAGCACACCGGTTGCTATGTGTTGTTAGGGTGACTCTAATTGAAGGATTAACTTTTATCAGAGATTTGCATTTTTCTACTGTGTGGATAAATACGGGTAGATTAGGACATTCATTGCGCGGGCGTCGCGGGTTATCCGTGCGGGAAGAGAGAAGGCGATTTAGACAAGACAGGTGCGCTTTGCAGCCAAAAGTTGAAAGACTTTGTGTGGAATCCTGTAATGGTTGTCAAGTCGGTCATCCTAGTCAAAGACAACATGACTGCCTCATGATGAACGAAAACGAACGGGGGCAAAGTAATTAGGAGGCGTGTAGGTAATTAAGGGGATTAAGGTAATACGAATTTGCATAACTAAGTGTATCCCGATGGAAAGATAGGGATTATTTTTAACGCAGGTGTATACCTTAAAATCAGGCGCGTGGCTTTGCGGGTACATGCATATGTTAAAGTACAACATATTTGTACACGGATCTTTTCGCGCGGGCGGAAAGAGCGGGCTTTTCAGGTAAATGTTTGCACAATATTTCAGTTTTAGAATACATTTACTTCTTCAAAATGTTTTACAAAATTTAGTAAGGTCTACTTCTAAGAGCGTAACGTCTAGGTGTTTTTGTTATTTTTAAAGAGTTCTCATATTCTTGTCTATCTTCTGGAGATAACTTTGCAAGTTTTTCCGGCTTCATTGGAATATATTTCGGTCTATCGCTCAATATAAAACGTTCATAATCCTCTCTTGCTTCCGGAGTCATTCGCGCTAGGTCACGTTCGGTCCAATCTGCTGGGTCTTTTATTTGTCAATTTTTGGTGTGAACTCCAATCCACCCGTCTTGGTGTTAGATGTACCATACGAACATAGCTCGCAGAAACCAATGACGTGCAAAAACAGTAGAGGTGACTGTTCATCACATATCATACATTGAGCGTCTTTGCCCCAGTGGAAATCATTCCACGAACATCTTGGGCACTTCATTAAGTACACAATGTGACCAGTCTCTTTCCACAATGGTTACAAGCTAGTTTCTCGGACTCACCATCATCCTCATTATCATCATGCTCATTATCATCATATTCGCTTTCATTATCACCTTTGTCAGATTCCCTGTTCTCTTCACCAGATTCGCTTTCAACATCACTCTCAGATTGTGGCATTTCATGTTCCTCCTTTGCCATTTTTGATAATAAATACTCGTTTTTAATTAAAACTTTATTAACCCCTGCTTCTACTAGACCTTTTGTAAACAGGTCGTGCCCTCGTGGTTCAGGAATGCGAGAGTTGTATGGTAAAAGTGCGTACTGTAAAAAGTTCTCGATGTTAGTACCAGGAATGTCTCTTCCATCATCAACAATCTCACCCTGAGGATTCCAAGTTAAAATATCACTTGATATAAGAATAGAATGTAGCATTTTTTCTGCTGTAGTTTTCTTGACATTATTGTTCAGATAGAAAAGTATATCTTCAATGCGCCAATGTCGCGGAGATGTTTTACTCTCGAATGTTCATTGTTGAAATGATGTATAATTTGTAGTCACAGGGCTTTTATACAAGTTCAGCCAGGCTTTCCAAAATAGGACTTAGTAATAGTCCAAGGAAACCTTCACCATGCTGAATGAGTATCCGTTTTTTTCTTCTTCCACATTTTCCTCTATCTACCAACCTAAGCATTTCATGTCTGTAAGGTCGGAGTTTCTTCATTATATGCTTCGACATTAAATATTTTCTTTTCATAACGTTTTCTACACAGAGACACAGGCAGTGTACTTGCCCGGCGGTTGCTGTTTCCAGTAGTGCTTGTTGTTGATCAGGCTCAGACGTGCCCAACAATTCAAGAAATGGCTTGCGCCTTAGAAGATTGATAATTTCTGTTCGACGGTTTGGAAGCAAATGAGTAAAACACAACAATAAGGAAGCTTATATCGGAAGAGAGAAAGCAATTTAGACAAGGCTCCGAGCCTAAGCAGCTCGGAGCCAACTCCGAGCCTAAGGAGCTGGCTCCGAGCCTAAGGAGCTGGCTCCGGGCCTAAGGAGCTGGCTCCGAGCCTAAGGAGCTGGCTGCAAGCCCAAGGAGCTCGGCTCCGAGCCTAATGTGCTCGGCTCCGACCCTAAAGAGCTGACTCCGAGCCTAAGGAGCTGGATCCGAGCCTAAGGAGCTCGGCTCCGAGCCTAAGGAGCTCGGCTCCGAGCCTAAGCAGCTCGGCTCCGAGCCTAAGGAGCTGGATCCGAGCCTAAGGAGCAGGCTCCAAGCCTAAGGAGCTGGCTCCGAGCCTAAGGAGCTCGGCTCCGAGGCTAAGGTACTCGGCTCCGAGCCAGAGGAGCTGGCTCCGAGCCTTAGGAGCTGCTCCGGGCCTAAGGAGCTGGCTCCGAGCCTAAGGAGCTCCGAGCCTAAGGAGCTTGGGTCCGAGACTAGGGAGTTGGCTACGAGATACTAGTTATATAAACTTGGTTTCTATTTGAGAGATTTATTATCTAACTATTCGTCATAGAGTAAACATGTCTCATTCATGTCATATCTGTGGGAAATATTTCTCTAAACCGTTCA
>CACRXK020016488.1:0-11328 GCA_902702795.2 Paramuricea clavata | reverse complement strand
TTTTTTAAATGAAAAACATCCCTCTTTGAAATCGCACTCTCCACACATTATGATGGTTCTCCCTTTAGCGGATTTTGATTGGTTATCAAAGGACAGTGTTTACAAATGCTTTCCTCTCATTGGTTAATACGGTTTCCCGGCTCTCTTTGTTTTCAATGTTTTGGGCATTTAATCTGAAAACTTTTAAAGGTGAAAATTTTTTTATCGAAATGTCTGGACCTGTCGGAAGAGCATTTGGGATGCCAAACATGTAAAGTACTCTTTATTTTTTTTAAAAGTGTTTACCATGTTTTTTATATTCTTTGTATTCGATAAGGAATTAATTTTTAAAATAGAAATACGGAGTTTATTAACGATGTCTTTTTCGGCGAGGCACAAGGCAGCACTCGACACAGCAATAGGCCCGGCCACCGAAGACAGGATTTCCCTCAAAACCCTTTTGAAGGTAAAGTGTTTTTTAACATATAATTCTAATAAATAATTATAAAACTCCGTCTGCAAGCAAAATGAGCTTCCAAGACTCGGTAGTTTTGACTTTTAAAACACAAATTTGCGTACGGCCGGGAATGTTTATATAATGATATAAATAACAATATAAATAAAACAATAAAAAAATAGGCATAATATTCTAATAACATTCAGAATTTATACAAATAAAATAAATACAAATGGGTATAATGTTCTAATAACACTCAGGATTTATATGAAAACGAATTAAACTTATATTTTCAGATGAACCAGAGGCGGAGCCATCTGAGGAAAATGCAGTGCTTCAAGAACTTAGAGAGCTGAAAGACCTCATGAAGTCTATAAAAGTGAAACAGAGTCAGATGGAAAAGACTTTGGTTAGAATAACCAAACTGCTCGACCCGAAAGACTTTGAATTGGCAAAGTCTTCCCATGCTGTTAGTTCATTGTCAATAGTACATTACAATAGTTTATCATTGAATAGATAAATATGTAGATTTTTAAACTCTGTCTTTTATTTCAGGCAAATGTGACCAAAATATGTGCTAAAGCATATATACAACTTGGACGGTTCCAAAAGCCAAATGAAAGCAAAACTGTTAGTGTCATATAAAGCATTCATTAAATTAATATAATTAAATTTTATATTCTAACATATCAGCATTTGCTAGCAATTTCTGATTGGGTTACTTCTATTTAGGAACAACTCCGTCAAGAATTTTCCAATTCCCCATATGGTTTCACAGTTCAAGAACTCCTTCATGCCGAGCGTTTTGAGAAGGCGAAGTTCACCTACTGGAGAGCAGAGGAAAGGAGAAGGGTAAAGCATGCTATCAAATGTTTTAATTTAGCTTATCGTTAAGTAAAATCATTGTTAACATAAATTCTACTGTTCATTTAATGTAAACCTCGTTTCTGGTGACATCTTTTAGATTCTGGCAGTAGGAACTTGGTCTTCTTTATGACAAGCATCCACAAGAGAACTGGCAGCCAAGATCTGTGGCCTTCTCGGGGTCTAATTTAATGTGGTACTGGAAACCACTGTTCAACGAAACATTGCTCTTGTGGTAAGGACCTGACAATTGACAGACATTGATACTGATACTTTCCAATGATTACCCAATAAACATAGTTACCAAAAGGTTTAAAATCTATTGTGATAAAGAAGAAAAATTAGTTTGACCTTCAATACTTAATACTGTTTCATTATCTACTTTTCAGAAAACATATGTTACAGCTGTTGGCATACACCACTGCGAGAAAGACGAGAAGTTCTGTCTCTCGTTTTATAAATGGTCCGAGGACAAATATGGAGCCAGAGGACCCACCCAGATAGACTGGGACATCATCCTCGCGGAAGAGCAATAAACAGTTTTTAAAGTCCTTTGTAAATGTTTTTATTTTATGATGGTCTCTTTGGCACATTCTGTTTCAATATCCACATGCACCTTTTTAGAGATGCCTAAGTTACATATATATATTGGCCTTCAAAAAGCAAATTTATCACTAAAACTATGAAAATTTCATATTTTGTCGAAATTTATATGTTTGAGAGAAGAACGTGATCTTATAAATAGGCCACTATTTGTTGCATATGAGTTAATCGTCCCTAACCCACATAGCTTTCTAGACAGTCACATTGATGGTTATTATGACCATTATAATATAATACAAGACAAATTTATTTGCAAAATACCACATCTTTCCTATATTAGATACTTTTTAGTTTATTGCAACACATTTAATACACATTATTTTGTATGAGCATGCATGAAAAACAAAACTCCATGAAGGAATAATGGTTTATGACTACTTGCCTGCATAAACTTTTGGAGACAGTCCTGGATGAGAAACAATTATGCAACACTGTGTGACCTTAGTTACTTAAGGAGTTTGGACCATCCAAACTGGCCCATACTGAGTGTGAAATTCAAAGACATAACTTTAAGTGAGAGGGGGGTGGGCTGTTTATTAACTATAAGATCAATCGCAAAAGGTTGTGCAAACTTTCTCTGCTCTACAAAATGGTGGAATTTGAATGGAATGTACCTTTGTTAACTTTTTAAAGATATACTTTATATTTTCATTAATAATGTTAAATAATATTGAAAATATTATCCATCTATCATTAGTTTTACTATAAATTTTGAAGATAAAATGAAAATATTAAATATATAAACATAAAATGGTACCTTTTATAACACTTTATACGTGGTAATCTAGTTAGAGCACCTTGAACAGCTTGCACTTGAAGTATTAAAACCAGCAGTCTGATCAAGTATATTTAATAGTCTGATCAACATTACCTGTAAATACAACATTTTTGCGGTGATATCCCATTTGGTTTCATTGATCATTTGTTATCAGCTTCAGAAACAACATTAGTTCCAAGTAGGGAATGCATCTGTGAATATCAGTTGTTACAAATAGTCAGTTTTCTTGAAACAAAGTTCACTCAACGTTCGAAAAATGCAAAGGCAAACAATTGAAACATGTGGTATGGTTGAAACTGAATGTAATTTAATTTATCCTCATAACGCCTAAGGTATCCTTGTTTGTCCTTTAAAAAACCTTAGGGCTATACACAAACATGTGACGTGTGCAAGTTCAACAACATTGTTCATACTTGTTCATACTTGTTCAAACAACGCAAAACAATCTGTTGGCCCATCAGCATTGTTCATGGTTGACAGAACAATATTGTTCTAACATTTTCAATAAACAATGCTGAACAATAATGTTCAAACAGCAATTAACAAGGTTGTTCCATCATTCCAATTTTTACCTGTTGAAACAAGTTTGAACAACTATTGTTGGTTTGTCAATACTGAACAGCGTTGTTGAAACAACAATGAACAGTACTGCTGATTCATCAATGTTGTTCAACCATGATAACCGCATTGTTGCAATAATGTTCAGTCATCAATACTGTAACAACCTGATGTGTTTTTGGCTGTGTACACTGAGCTGGTGTCAGAGGTAAGAACACAATATATATTGTAGATATATAATAATTATATATATATTGTAGATAATCTAATATATATTGTATATATATTAGATTCATAGATTGTATGAAAATTAAGGTTTGTCCAATTATCCAATATCAAAAGGCTCATGCAAAAGAGGTTGCATGACAACATCTTTACATCCCTATAAGTTTGGCAGTTACAGTATGTCAGGCATTAATTATTGAATAATGTTAAAATTCAGTATTAATTACCCCTCATGTACAGTATGACCATTAATTGTACTGATACACTCATAATAAACTGTAAATATCACAACCAACCTGACCAAAGCAATAATTAAAGATTGTTGGTACAGCATATGGCTTTAACACTGGTCTCTGGCTGTACATATCAGCACTAAAATGCTTCGAACACAAAGACTATTTTTCATAGGAACAAACTTCACTGGCATAAGTTTGCTTATATTCTTCACCCATATGCTGTGCAATTCAGGGAATCTCTTCTCATCTGGAAAGCTTTCAAGTAAATGAACAATTGTTTTTAGTGTCTAGTTACACTGTTCAATACGATACATATAACTTACAATATAAACAATGCCACACTAAACAACACATGGTTTAGTCCACAATAAAGACAATACAATGAGTGAAAGGCTTTGTACATTTAAAGCTAGTCGTATCATTATCATATTGTTAAAATTCTCATTTGAAATTTTTTAAAATAGCATTATAAAACAAATTATCTGTTAGGATATTGATAGGATTTTAGACCAGCTGCCTTGCACAGCTTGCTGCCTGGCATTTCTGTACTGTACTGTCTGCAATAAGGTCAGTGATAAGGTTAGCGCTATATGTGACACGCCATCATCACATCCATGAACTTGCATGAAAATAAATACTTGCTCGATAACAGCTCCACAAGCCGGTCAACATTTTTAAATATTGTTCTGCTTTTGCCCTGTAGTACACCAATAAATAGCCAAGTTACAAAATGTCAAATACAAGGATTCACTAACATAAATTGTATTGTACGTTGCTTGCCAATAAATTTCATGAATTCACAAATTTACGCATTCAATACAGCATGCGTTAAATTATTACAAAAAACGAGATTATACGAGCCTTACCCATGTGAGGACAGGTCTTTTCTTTCAGTACATTTTTGGCAACCAGGAATTGAACAAAAAGTTGGCATGGTTGCAAATGTCTCGCTTTAATATAAGAAAATTTCCGACCAAAATTTTGAATATACCTCCTGCTTTAAGCAAATAGTCTTCACTTTAGTATTTAAGGTCAGTGGTGTTCACCATAAATTTAGGTCGATTGTGACGTCAAAATGACATAAATTTGGCCAAAATCCGCCATGTTTTTGGTCACACATTTTTTACTGACAAGGTATTGGAGCACGATCTCCAGATATATTAAGTTTAGCTTAGTGGTATAAACGTTGCCGAAAAATTACAACATAAATTATGCAAATACCTTAATGTTAACATAGAAGACACCATTGAATCTACTTTTATAGAGATAGCCACTGAAATTGGGAAAAATATTATCGTCGGAGTAATTTATCAGCCACCAAATAATAAGATTGAAGTATTTCAAGATGCTACAAATGAAATTTTCAGCAAAGTAGATAAAGAGAATAAGATCTGTTATCCCATGGGAGATTTTAATATTGATTTACTTAAATCGGAATCTTGTGATTTTGCCAATAAATTTACAGAACAACTTTTTAGATCTTCTTTTTACCCACTCATAACAAAACCAACTCAAATAACATCCCATACTGCTACACTTATAGACAATATTTTTACTAATAACATTGACAACATTGATTCAAGCATAAATGGAATTCTTTTTAGTGATATTTCAGACCATCTACCAATAATTCACAAACTTTTTTTGGATACCCTAAGGCCTAATGAAGACACAGGAGATAAATACTATACAAAAAGGATATATAATAAAAACAATTCTAGGCTTTTTACAGATGAAATTAAAAATGTATGTTGGGAAGGAACGATTTCATGCAATAACCCAAACGAGTCCTTTAACCAATTTTCCACATTATTCACAGCTAGTTATGATAAACATTTTCCAATTAAAAGAATGAAAGTAAATAAGAAGATTAACAAGCACAAAAGCCCCTGGATGACAAAGTGTGTTTTAAAGTCAATCAAAAGGAAAAATAAATTATACAGTAAATAGTTATCAGATCCTAATAAAATACATGAGAATTTGTACAAAAAATATAAAAATCGATTAAATCATGTAATTAGATTGTCCAAAAAGAAATATTATGAACAAGCTAGAACTAATTATGTACATATAAACATGATTCAAAGATGATGTGGAAAACAATAAATGAGATACTAAGTAGAAATACAAAAAAAGAATTTCCAATTAAAGAATTTACTGATATGAACACAACAAATACTATTAAAGATCAGTTTTAAATTGCAAATAAATTTAATAACTACTTTGTCAATATAGGACCTAACCTAGTGAAGAAAATTACAAATACGTCCAATACAAATTTTAGCAAATATCTGACTCATAATTATCTAAACAGCATGTTTCTTGATCCGATAACAGAATTTGAGGTACAAAATGAAATGAACAATTTGAACTCAAATAAAAGCCCAGGGTATGATGCATCCTCGTACCCAGGGTCTTTTTGGGAAAGACCCTGGTGTTGTCTGGTCATGTGACTCTACAAAAATTAATTGCCCAATTGCCCAAGGGGGAGGGCAATTGCTAGATAGTATACTTCAAAATAAGGTTTCCATTTTTATATCAATTTTTAAAATAATTAAAATAAGTTAGGGTTAGGTTAGGGTTTAGGTTAGGGTTAGGTTGGGGTTAGGGTGAGTATTAGGGTTCGGGTTTAGTTTTGCGTTAGGATAGTTTTTTCTACGTTATAAAAACGGAAACCTTATTTTGAAGTATACTATCTAGCGATCACCCAAGGGGGAGTTGCAAAGTGTCAAATTACATGTTTCCACAAGAAAACGTTAAATTTCTAATACCAGGAGTGGGATTTTACGATACATAGATCGAAGCGCCCGCTAAATTCTATTTTATACTTCTGTTTGCTTTTAAATTACGAAAACACTGTAGCATTTTATCAACAGTCAAGTCAAGAAACAAATAAATCGTATACTTTAAAGTTTGAAGTTGGGTATTCTCTCTCGAACATATTTTGATATCAAACCGACAGTCGCCGTCAATGTTTTTTATATTTTCTCTTCGATCTGTTTCTAAAATATGCCATTAGATTTGTTGTTTGCAAAGTTGATATACTCTGTGCCGATTTATTAATAGTACGCGTCTTGTTTATTGAAGATTGATAAAATTTTGAAAACTAACTTTTTGCCACAAATTACAATGTAAATTACAATGTAAACATGACACTGCCAAACAGAGACTGAATGCTCACTTTAAAACTGTCGATGATTTATCTTTGAAAATGCTTTTAATTCAATAGTTCATCATATTTAAAACTTGTAGATAGGTAGGAGGTTGGCAGGTAGTAAAGTATAAAAAATTTCAGATGAATGTACAAAAATTCTCAGCCTCAGGGAAATGCGTATTTCAGGCGGTATATATACAATCACAGCTGCCTTTAGCCTTTTTTCCCCAATTCTGCCTCCATGAATTAAGCAATGGGGCTGTTTATCTCTAGTGCAACATATTTAGACTCTAACTATATGTAGGCTAATTAACACTATACATGTCTTATATTGATATCTAAACAGAGTAACATGCAGTGTCCCACACCAGCATGCATAATATAAAGTCAGTATTATATTCCACAAAGTAAAAATTTCTCGCGTGTACTGACAGTTTATAAAACATCGATCAACAAATTAATACAGTAAAGCCAATGTCACAATTAAAGCTATTTATCAAATTTGTGGTCTGTATTCTCTAAATACATGTGGTCTGTATTCTCTAATGTCAAACATAAATTACAAATATGCAGTCACATACAGTATTAGTATCTGTATAAAACATACACTGATACACACAGCTAGAAGAGTCTTTGACTTAATAACTTTGAGGCTATTGTCGGATTTTTTTACCGTAGGTTTGATAACAGGGAAGTATACTAAATACTTCGACATATTTCTTGAGCATCAAGTTTCAGCGAAGTCCGTGACAATGTTGGAATTTGGAAATTTCACAGCGCTTTTAATGACAGTCCGAGTAGCATTGTTTACAAGCAAGGTTTGTTCCGTTTGTAGTTTGCAATATTTCAGAAATCAAAAGATCTCTCTATTTTGTTACAATTCCACATCTCAGTATTAAATAAATCCTTTAGAATAGACATCAACAGCTAAATATAAGCCACATTGGTCGGTGTAGAAATATATTTTCTTATAACGTTTGCGACAACGTGTGATTTCTTCGACGAGCTGTGTAGCATAATTTGTCTATTGAAATCTGATCTATCTTTGCTCGCCATCATTCTGCGCACAATGAAATTTGATATTCCTTATTGTGTAACTGGATAGTATTCATGACAAATAAAATATACAATCTTGTAAATATTTCCCGCATGATTTCTGCATTATTTCTTCGCTCACTCCTTGCTCAATGACAAAACGCTACTTAGTTACCCACCCTAATAGAAATTCATTGTTACCTCCCAGATTCTGGGAGACACGTGACCAGACAATACCAGGGTATTTTCTCAGCAGGTGGCCATGCACCGAGCACAAGAGAAAATAGCCTGGGTACGAGGTTGGGTATGATGGTCTGAGTGCTAGAACGATTAAACAAGTGAGTAACGAAGTATCAAAACCACTTGCACATATATTTAATCTGACATTTACCACAGGTATTATTCCTAAACAGATTAAAACTTCCCTGGTAACACCAGTATTCAAATCAAATGAAGAAAATAAATTTGAAAACAATACACCAATATCAGTTTTAACATGTTTCGCTAAATTACTTGAAAAATTAATGTACAAACGACTAATAAAATATGTTGAAAAAAATAATATTTTATCTGACCATCAATATGGATTCAGAAAAAACAGATCAACTGAACTTGCAATAATCGAACTTGTTAACAAAATTACAAAAGAAATCGATCACGGAAAATACACCATAGGTATTTTCTTAGATTTGTCAAAAGCATTTGACACCATTGATCACAAGATTCTGATCAGTAAATTAGAGTATTACGGAATTTGTGGCATATAGCAAGACTTTGGTTTGAAAATTATCTTAGGGCCTGTTCATATGATCCCGCTTACCTGGACGTCTCGCTTACCGATGATCTCGCCGCCTATCTATTTTCCTATAAAATGTTGCATTGTGTTCATATGAGAAAGCGAGCTGGCCCGCTTGCCGAGATCTCGTTTGAATTTGCCGAGATCATAGGTAGGCGGGATGAAAATTTTTCCATATGAACCACGCCAGCCCGCTTACCGGGATGAAGTGAAACAAGTCTTGCCGGTTTAATTTAACACTTTTTACTTGGTTTTATGTTTGTTTTGTAAACAAGTATTAAATAACCACCTGAAGCAATACTTTTTCTTGTAAATAAACAAAGAAAAACACTAAAATCTCCAAGTATTTGTGTTGCTTGACTGAAATGTAGAAGTTTTGCATATGCTAATTATAGAACTACAATGTAATTTCATCTCGGCAAGTGGGACGAAATACTCCATATGAACGCACGGAAATATTCGTCTCGGTAAGCGAGACATCCCGGTAAGCGGGATCATATGAACAGGCCCTTACAAACAGGAAACAAATTGTAAAATATAAACAAATAATGTCAAGGGAAATGATAGTACAAACTGGTGTCCCGCAAGGTTCAATAATGGGTCCGCTACTTTTTATCCTCTATATAAGCGATATTCAAAACTGTAGTGATATAGCATCAATGCTATTGTTTGCTGATTATACAAATATATTTTACAGTCACTCATGCCTCAAAACACTAAATGAAACTCTTCAGATGGAAGTGGACAAAATAGCGCAATGGCTAAACACAAACAATCTATCTATCAACACATCAAAAACCAAATTTATTTTATTTCGATCTTCAAAAAAAGAAAAAGAAACACAGTAAAGTTGTCCATCAGTAATGACGATATCAAACAAGTCAAAAGTACAACCTTTTTAGGAGAAGTTATTGATGAATGTTTATCATGGAACGATCATATTGATTCCGTTGCAAAGAAAATTGTAAAATCTGCAGGAATTATTGCAAAAATTCATCATTTTACAAATTTGAATACTTTAAAACTAATATACTATGCTTTAAGCCCAGGTCACACTGCACAACGATAACGATACGATAACTTGTATACGCGCGCTGATTGGTCAAAAATTTATCGTTATCGTCCGGCTGAAAAAAAAATCGCTCAGGTGAGCGATTTTAAAATCGTTATCGTTATCGTCTAACGATAATTTTATCATTTTCGTTGTTGTGTGGACACCAACACAATTTTTTTGCCAATTATCGCGTGTTTACAATTTATCATATTGTTATCGTTGTGTAGTGTGACCGGGCCTTTAGTCTATCCATATCTAATCTATGGCAATCTAATATGGAGTAACACATACAAAACAAGAATTCAAAAGTTAACAAATATTCAAAAGAAAATAATTCGTCTTATGACATTTCAGTCCAATTTTTCTCACACTGAAAAAATATTTGTTGACCTACAGATCTTGAATCTCAGTAAGTTAAATAACTTCCTTACAAGTCTTATCGTGTTCCGATATCATCATTTAAACAACTTGCCAAAATTCTTCACAAACTTTTTTATTTCAAATAACCAAATTCATCAATACAACACTTGAAACTCAACTAAACTTCATAAATCTTATCAAAGAACTAACTACATCAAGCATTCGCTTTCAGTGAAAGGGGTGGACGTTTGGAATAATCTTGACAGTAATTTTAAAATAATAACATTGCGTCCCATTTTTAAGAAAAAATCCAAAATACTTAGAACCGATGAGAATTTAACTATATATATATATATTAGCACCAAGACTTTAAACTAGGGGTCTAAATCCAAAAGCCTGTTCAAGGTTTCTGTAGACTCCTAGCCCAAATGTATCTACTTTATTTTTATTTTTTATGTAACATAATGGTACATCACATGAGCAAATCATTAAATAAATAAAAAATAAATAAATTGATATTAAAATCACCATTATTATGCAAGTTAACTATTAGGATGTCTGTAAATTACTGAACAGACTAGATTGCTTTGGTTTCCATTATGAAGCTCTATCGATAAACATTCAAAATCTGTGGTTGTAGTGCAGAAATCATCAGGAAAATATAGACACCAACTCCACCTGTGTTTGAATAACTAGGCTGGGATATAAAGTTATACCCAGCAATGTTTATATTGGCAGTATAGGTTCCTTATTCAAAGTAAACATAATTTCACTGAGACCAATAATGTTAAAATTATGTTTATAGATCAGATAGTAGAGATGAAAAAGCATCATGATTAACTGATAAACTTCTTACATTAAAGTGTAAGACAGAAAAGGATTTAGACTTAGAGGTTAGTTTATGTATGCCCTCACTATTTTTAAATTCATAGATTGAGTAATACTCACAATTGACCAAATAAATTATTATCTCTATCCCACCCAGCTAAATTAGTTATATTATTCAGACTAGAAGTTAGTTCAAGCCTAGGTAAATTTTCTAGTTCACCCAACATGAGAAAAGTTCAGATACTTATCTTGGTAAACCAATTAAATCTTGGTTGCAAGATATAACATTTGCAGGTTCATCTCCATAACTTCATTATTTCTTAGGCCTGTTCATATGAGCCTGGCACTGCCGGGCTAGCCCGGTTAACCGGGCTGGATTTCGGTTTAACCGGGCTGGTTAT